>PVIR01046206.1:0-10355 GCA_004026965.1 Petromus typicus
TCAGGTGTATTTGATATATTTCAGTCCCTTGCTCTTACTGTTTTGATGCTTAGATTGATGTGTCTTTAGCTAAGGGAAGCCTCTTGAGCATTTCCAAGTCCTTTTATTATAACTCCAGTTGTCTTTATTCTGTCTTGATCTTTCACATAAGAAGTCCCAGAAGGGCCAGGGGTTTAGCCCAGTGGTTCAGGTGCCTGAGCGCAAGGGCCCAGGTCCCATCCTCAGTAACCACATACCACGCCGGGCATGGTGACTCACACCTGTAATCCCAGCACTCGAGAAGCAGAAGAGCAAGAGGTTTGCTGTGAGTTCAAGCCTCGCCTGGGCTACACATAGTGAGTTCAGCGCTAGCCTGAACTACAAAGCAAGACCCTATTTAAAAAAAAAAAAAAAGCAAGAGAGAGAGATGTTGATTCACATAGTTATTATTCACATAATTATTATATACTTTATCTGAAAATGTATGTGATGGTTTTAAAATAATAATATTAGTAAATAATTACTAAAAACAGTCAAATAGTTTTCTTGCAGTTCTTTTTGTCTGTAGATATATCTTATTAGGAATGATCATTAAATTACCAAAGAGTTTGTAATTCTTAAATTCCTAAAAGTCAACCATTTTTATTTTGTTCAGTTTTGCTACCAGTTAACTATTCTAGTTCATTTATATAATGTTATTTTCCATTTTAGAGATGAATTTTTAAATTATGAAATGACATATTATTCTAGAGTCAAATATATGAAACAAATGCATTCATAGAAATCTGAGAGGGCGTGGTGGCTCACGCCTGTAATCCTAGCACCGGGAGGAGGAGGCAGGAGGATTGCTGTGAGTTCAAGGCCAGCCTGGGCTACACAGTGAGTTCAGGTCCAGCCTAAACTACCAGGTGAGAACCTGTCTCAAAAAAGAAATCTGGTTTCTGATCCTGCTGCCTTCACCCTGTTGCTTCCTTCTTTAATTCCTCAAGTAATTTTTTTCAGTCAATTAAATATGTGATATGTTTGTACCCAACCCTTTACATAGGAGGTGCCATATTATGAACCTTTCTACCTTTCTTCCACTTTGCTTTTTATTTGGGTTTTATTTTTGAGACAATCTTGCGATGTAGCTCAGGATGGCCTTGAACTCACAGTGTATCCCAGGCCAGCGATCTTCTGCCTCAAGCTGCCTGAGTGCTGGGAATGCAGGCACGAGCCACTTTGCCCAAGTCACCTTGCTTTTTTCAATTAGCAATATAACTTGGAGCTTATTTCCGGTGGTGATGTATGCAGAGACTCTTCCTTTCTTTGTACTGTGCAGTGTGTGGCATTGTGTGGATGTCCTAGGGAACTCATCATACTGCGGAAGCTTGAGTTGTACAGTCTTATGTAAACGGATGTTCTTTTGTTGCAATCAAAATAGGAAAACACTGCTACCAGATAAAGAGAATGCTACACGGGCTGAGGCTGTTAGGACCACTTTACAAGTTGATTGAGGATTACTTGAATGAGATCTTAAAACTAAATAGGTTTTATTTGGGGTCCTGGGCATTAAACCCAGAGCCTCCTGCACACTAGGCAAGCACTGTACTACTGAGCTACAGCTTTTCGTTTCTTTTTCTTTATTCAGACAGGATCTTCCAAAGTTGCCTTCCAGGCTGCCTCCAACCTGCCAATCCTCCTTCAGCCTCCGGAGGAGCAGAATAGGGTTTCAATGGGTGGCGAAAGAGGATGTCTCAGGTTTGGGGAAATGGTGGGAGGTAGAAATCAATAATCTAAACGTGAATGAGTGATTCAGAAGACTGGAAAACCACTCACTAAGATTTGAGAAGGAAAAGTGGGTTGGAAAATAAATCGTGGTTCACTTATGAGCAGGGAACCAGACTAGAAGGCTGACAGTCATGAAGGCTTGGCTTTCCACCACTGGTAGACCTCGGGAAGCCCTCAGTGACCCCAGTGGCAAAATTCTGAACAAGGGTCGAACATCTCTACTGCTCTGCCAGACTGCTGCTCTTAGAACAAAATGTAGGTGTGGGGGAGACGCAGTCTTAGATTAGATACTAGCAGTGGAAAAAGAAACATAGGTATTGGGAGGTTGACTAGATGGATAGGACTACGCCTTTTAGTTTCAGAGCAGTAGGAGCAACAAGGGAAGGAGAAAGAGCCGTCAAGTGCGACTGCAGTTTCGCATGTGTGGAAGAGTCAGCTGAGGCTTCAGGCCCAGCCGGGTTCCACAGGACAGTGACACATTTTTTTTCCCATTTTTTTGTGTGTGTCCAGTGCGCCCTCTAGTGTCTGTGTCTGGTGCTGAGGCTTCTCAAAGGTCCAGAAATGGAGCCTGTCTTCAGAGGAGGCCGGCCCTGTCCAGTGCTTCACTGCTTTCCTTCCCTGTCTTCCTGCAGGGTATTGCGGGCACAGATGTAGCAAAGGAGGCATCAGACATCATCCTGACAGATGACAACTTCACCAGCATCGTGAAGGCAGTGATGTGGGGACGCAACGTCTATGACAGCATCTCCAAGTTCCTGCAGTTCCAGCTCACTGTCAACGTGGTGGCTGTGATTGTGGCCTTCACTGGAGCCTGTATCACTCAGGTGAAGCGACTGAGAGGGGGGCTGAGGCCAGAGGGTTGAGGCTTCGGCTGAAGAACATGGCAGGGTAGGACAAGGGTTTCCTCAGGTGTGTAAGGGCAGGAAGTAGCCCAACTAGCTAGGCCCACTGTCTCCATCTACTTGGGTGGAATGCTAATAATTTACCCATAATTAACTTAGCACTTTGCATCGGCTGCTGTGATGTGCACTGGAGTGTATTATCTCTATTCTTCAAAAGCAAGCTTGGAAGTAGGTGCTCTTATCTCCCACTTCCTAGAGAGGAACCCAAGCCTCAAAGGGGTTAAGTAATTCTCTCAAGGTCTCTCAGCTGATAGGCGGCCAGGTTCAAAATCTAGGCAGATAGCAGGAACAAGACCGTTTCAAGAGAAAGGGCTAGCGACTGAGGTAGGGTTGGTTTCTGGGGAAAGCTAAACGGACTGGTTTTCTTCCCACCAGGATTCCCCACTGAAAGCCGTGCAGATGTTGTGGGTTAATCTAATCATGGACACTTTTGCTTCACTGGCGCTGGCCACAGAACCCCCCACAGAATCTCTGTTAAAGCGTCGTCCCTACGGCCGAAATAAGCCTCTGATCTCGCGTACTATGATGAAGAACATCTTGGGCCATGCAGTCTATCAGCTTACTGTCATCTTTTTCCTTGTCTTTGCTGGTGAGCAACAGGTGGGGGCAGGGCAGTGGCTGGGTGCTCGATGGAGATGAGATGGGGACAGAAAGTGGCCTGAGGGAATAAGATACAGCAGTGAGATCGAACCTGTTGGAAACTGAAACCGAGCACCCAAACTACAGCCCCAAACCCACTGGTTTACCACAAAGTGCCAACACTCCAATTAAACCCCAATGCTTGGTGTCCGGGGTGATTCTAGAGGAACTTGGCTCATGTGTGTCCTCGCTGTGGCACACACACCATTGGTTTGCCACCGTGGAGATGTGGGATGGGAGCAGAAGGGGCCCAGACGACATAACAGCAGCTTCCCCTACTGGGTGTGCCCGATGCACTCCCGCTGCCCGGCTCCGGGACATATAGTCCCACACTGTACTTTACTGTGAGAAAGCGGATAGAAGCAGCAAACCAAGAGACAGGGCCAGACAGTTTGAAACCAGGACTGCTATTGAGAAGACTTGTTTAAGCACTTACCTGTAATCCCAGTACTCAGGAAGCTGAGGCAAATTCCAGGTCAGCTGGGACGATTGTTTCAAAGTTTAAAAAAAGTAGGAGGGGTGGCTAGAAATGGAGCTCAACACTCCTGGGTTCGGTCGCTAGGACTGCAGAATAAACAAATAACTTTGATAACAAGTATAACTCAGAAACTGACTGATTAGAATGGATTTTCTAACGGCCATAAGACACCAGTGTGGCCGCACCAACATGTGCTGGCTGAACTTGAACCTGTTGAGCCGCACGTACCCTCCAATGCTTGCCTTCTCCCAACCAGGTGAGAAATTCTTTGATATTGACAGTGGGAGGAAGGCACCTCTGCACTCACCACCCAGCCAGCACTATACCATTGTTTTCAACACCTTTGTGCTGATGCAGCTCTTCAATGAAATCAACTCCCGAAAGATCCATGGGGAGAAGAATGTCTTCTCGGGCATCTACCGCAACCTCATCTTCTGCTCTGTAGTCTTGGGCACCTTTGTCTCTCAGGTGAGGCTCCCTCCGAGTTGGCACCGTGGGAAGGTGAAGGTGATAACCTGATAGCAGAGATGCCCTAAGCCCCCAAGGAAAGGAGGCAAGGGCGGTGGGATCAAGGCTGAGGTGTGACACTTCGGGGTTCCCAGTTGGCTCCGTGTGTACTTTACTCAAGCACTGGGGCCCAGAATATCAGGTGCCCCAGAGCAAGGCAGCACTTTAGTTGTAAAAAAAAGGTAAGGCTTCTACAGATCTTTTATGATTTTCTAAATACACAGAAATTTCACCAAGTGACCGGGAAAAGTGTCACTCTCTTTAGCCCCTTTCTGTGCCTCCCGCCAGCACGCATGAAGTGTACTTGCTCATGTGGCATAGGCTGTGGTAGAAAACGTAGCTCCAGTCACAGGAAGAGAAGTGGTAGTCAGGGACATGTGGCTGACACTGTGAACCTGGCTTGAGCTTCTGCTGTGGGAAGTGGGGCCGAGGGTGTGGCCCTCCCTTCTTGTCCCAGACGGGGACACACTCACACATCTGGGAGGACGCAGAGGGTACAAGAGAACTCCCACTTCTCCGACCTTCTGCGGAGTCCTCCCTTACTCCCTCCTCACACTCACTTTCTCCTTTCTATTCCTTTGCCTTCTCTCTGTCACCCACTGGCTTTGGTCAGTCTGGAGGCAGCTCTGCCAGATCTGACACAAGTCACAGTCATCACAGTCAGGAACTGTGTCTCCTCAGCAGAGGGCTCTGGAAAGACCATCTGTGTCTCTCCTTATCCTCTGCTTGATTTCTTCTTTCCCATTCTTTAGCAAGCAAGTGAGGACTTATGTCCCAAGGATCCTCGGGCAAGGGGTGACGTTGCTTAGGTGGCTATCGCTGGAGAGTTGGCACTGCCCGCCTCCTCCCTGATGGCAGGCTGCCCCTTTCTCTGTTCTAGATTATAATTGTGGAATTTGGGGGTAAACCCTTCAGTTGCACCAAGCTCAGCCTGTCCCAGTGGCTGTGGTGTCTCTTCATCGGGATTGGAGAGCTCCTATGGGGCCAGGTGAGTACTGGCACACCTGCCCACACCTTTGTATGGAGTGCAGACCTCCTACCTCCCGCCGAGGCGGATCGTGTGAGTGCAGACTCCCGCCCTCCTCTTCCCTCCTCCTGCCCAGATGTTTAGGCTCTCTCTGCCCTGTAACATCACCAGGTGGATCGGTCACTGCTCATAAATTCAGACATTTTGGGTCTTTCTCTAACCATGCTTGGAGGCAAGCAAATACATGGCTCCTCTGAGACACCAGGAGAATGTTCCAGCAAAATTTGGCTTGGAAAGAAGGGGCATGTATGTTAGAAGTAGAAGAGATCACAGGCCGGGAGGTGACGCTCACCTCTAATCCCAGCCCTCAGTAGGAGGCAGAGGGAGCACCATGAGTTTAAGACCTGCCTGGGCTACGCAGTGAGTTTAAGGCCAGCCTAACTGATTTCCCCCCTGATTTGTTCCCGAGGGCCTAGTCTCTGCCCCTGTCGGGTATGTTTCCCGTATCCTCCCTAGTGCTCTTCCTTTAAAGACACAAGGTAAAATGAAAAGTGAGATCTAAGACAAAGAATTCTATAACTAGGGAGATGGCTGGTAGATTACTAGAATGCAAGTTCTCTTCCACACGTCCATAAATACAGGAACCTTCCTAAGAGCTGGGCAGCTGCTGGGCGCTGGTGCCTGCTTGCCTGAGCAGCCTGGCACTCCTTTCCCCGCCCTCCTGTGGGCAGCATGATGGGGCAGAGGAGCCAGCAGCTGCCATCCTGGGTAATTTCACTGACAACTCTGCCACTTTTGCCCTCAGATCATCTCTGCGATACCCACTCAGTCTCTGAAGTTCCTGAAGGAGGCCGGGCACGGCACTGCCAAAGAGGAGATCACCAAGGACGCAGAGGGAATGGATGAGATCGACCATGCAGAGATGGAGCTGCGCCGAGGCCAGATCCTCTGGTTCCGGGGCCTGAACCGCATCCAGACTCAGGTGCTCTGCTCACCCCGGGAAAAGAACCCTCCTTATCTGCAGAAGTGGTGGGAGGGAGCAGCACTTTTGGCAGCCCACATCTCTCCCCTGCCTCAGGCTCACTTCCAAAGGGCATCCTTGCTCCCTAGCTGTAGGACCAGCAGGCCAGTGGCATCAGCGTGATCCTCTAGGAGAGTAGCTGGGGCACCCCGACCATGGTCCATTGTTAGCAGAGCCTTTCGGCCACGGGCTGGCTCCAGAGCCCACGCTGCCAGCCCTTGGGGCCTGAAGAGCTTCATGCAGGTCTCTTGCATGCACTGTCCCTGAGCTAAGGGTGGGAAATGTGCAGCCTCTCCTTCCCTTCCAAAAGGGAGGAGGAATGAGATCCCTTAATCGGCATCCTCAGCAGTCACTTATGTGACATCCTCATGCTGCTATTATGGTGATACAAACTGTCTGGAGGGATCTTTCAAAAGAAATTTCCCCACACATCCCTTCCCCACTTGAAATTTAAGGCTGTGCCTACATAAACGACAACAGTCTTTGAGTGTCTTTTGCAGGATTCAGACTGTTTTCCAGAAAGAAAGAAGCTATCATTTCTTCAGACCCTTTCCCTTCTTATAATTTTGGAAATGGGATAGAAACTGCTCCGGCTGCTCTAAGTCCCCTGCCTATAACTCTGTGTAAACTTTTCTCTCTCACTTTACCTGTATTAGTTGTAACTACCTCCTGGGTAAATGGTCAGTCTAGGCATTGACCATTCTCTTCCCCTGCTTCCACCCCACACACCCTTGCTATTTTATTCCCAAGATTGTCCACCTCAAGAAACTGTCGATCCTAGGATCTCCAGGGCGCTCTCCAGAGCACAGGCCTATTTCTACCAGTTGGCTGGAGATCCCCGAATTAGTTCCCTCTCAAAAACTGGCCCTGCTGATGATTTAGGAAATTCTCCAGCCAGCCCCACCTCTTCAGGCCTCGAGAAGACAGGCAGAGCGAATGCTCTGAACTGTGTACCTGGTAGGAGCTCTCTCCATGGGGAGACCCCAGAGAGAAATGTGGGGAAGAAGAGCTAGGCAGGGGAACCCCAGGGCTCCTCCCAGGAAGGGAGATCACAGTGGGGCCTGCACAAACCGCCTCATGGTGCTGAGTTCTCGAGGTCTCCCTAGCCCACCCTTCAGGGTGCCCACGAAGCCTGGCACCTTGGCTCCCATCTCTGAAGTCCCCCGTGCTTTCCTTTGGGTCTGCTTTTTTTCAAAATAACCTCTTTGCTTTTCTTCCCCTCAGGTT
Organism: Petromus typicus; assembly: GCA_004026965.1. NCBI lineage: Eukaryota > Metazoa > Chordata > Mammalia > Rodentia > Petromuridae > Petromus > Petromus typicus. The sequence continues at coordinate 7,491 of PVIR01046206.1, forward strand.
CACCTGCCTCCTTTTCTGCTTGTGATTTTTTTTACCTAGCCAGGATTCCCCCGTACCAGAGCCTCCTCGCTCCTTGCCAGTCTTCTCTCCTGGGAGCCGAGAGTCACGGGCTTCCCTCCTCTCCAGTGCCTGTGTCATTCCCTCACTGTGCTCCTGTGTGTCTCGTATCATTGCCCAGAGTCAAGGGTTACTACTGCCTTTCCTGTTGGAGCATAAGGCAGTCAGCCAGAATGGCACTAGAGCCCAGACCTAGGCAGTGAAGGCAGCAAAGGCTACAGGAATCATGACCAGATCCGTGCCGCCCTAGTGTGCACCTGGCTGTGCACTGACGAGGCTGAGTGTGAAGCGTGTCAGTGTGTCCTGGGCACACAAGCTCCCCTGGCACCCCCCCCTTTATCTGCAGCAGGGTTCTGACAAAATCTCCTGCCACCTGATTGTTGGTCCTTATGGTCCGTCTTCTTGGCATAGTTGGGGTGAGAGCGGCTGCCAGCCTGTCACCGAGTCCTGGTTGGGATTTCTCTTCTCCCTGTTTTTATGCTGTTCTTCCCCTCTCCTTTACCTTTTAACTTTATGGGAGCTAAGTGTTAGAAAGCAGAAATGTGGGGAATGTAAGGACTAGCATCTTGGGAGGTAAACCTAGAGTGCAGTTTCACCATGGAAATCAAGTCTGAGGGCCCTAAAAGGCACCAAGGAAGGGTCTGTACAGCCCCAGCTGAAAACTGTCGCATGTGAGGTGGGGTGATGTTCTAGCTCAAACTCGGATATGAATCCAGAAATTAACCCCTAAGCATTTTGTGGCTTCTCAAGAAGCTTTATAAATAAGAGCATTGCTGAGTTGCAAGGCACCTGCTCGCCTGTCGTCTCCTGGAGGTGGAGTCAGAGAAAGGAGATCAACACCTTTGCTGTACTCCTGGGAGCTAAGCCTTAGGATTAAGCATGTGGGTTTTCCTGAGGGGTCCCAGGATCTATGATTGATAAAGGAGCCCCTTTTAATTTGTTTCTTGTTATTTAGGGGTTGAGGGACAGGGGTGGTAGATGTGACGGAGGGCCCAAATTGAATCCATTGCTGGAAATGCATGGCAGTAATTGCCTTTGTCTCTGAGAGGCCTGTGGGTGGCGGCTCCGCTGAGCTGGGTCTCTAGTGCATTAATGCAACTCGGTGGCATTCCTGAGCTGTATTTCAGCCAGGCACAGGGTCTCCTTGGGAAGACACCCAGAAGATGAGCCAAGCAACTCAGTCTAGGGCCCTTTCAACACAGCTGATTATGTATGGCTTACTCTGTTGCCTTTAAATGAATGCATTATTTTCTTGGAAAATCTGTTCACACACACACACACACACACACACACACACACACACACACACACACATACACACACACACAGAGTTGATTTATTTGGTTTAAAGGTTTCTGGGCCTTGATGTTCAGGGCCTTCAGTATTTCAAATTTCACGCCTTATTTTTAAAGTTCAGGTTAAAACCAGGAGTAAGCTACTGCCCATCCCTACCTAGCTGTTAGGAGTGGTGGAGAAACCCTGTCAAATTGGAAAGACCCTTGGGCACCTGCACAGAAGCCAAAGGGGAAGAGAATACCGATGTGGCTGGTATTGAGACGCCCAGCCAAGTGTTCCTCACATGCAGTGTGATATGCAGTTAATGATCCTGCCACGATCCATGGATGCTGTGGCTTTGTGTGTGAGGAAATCCCTCTCTTGCTTTCAGCTCTCCCTCCTCCCTGCCTGCTTCCTGCTCCTTCCCCGCTCCCCCGACCCTGCCTTCCTCCTCATTCCCCTCTCTGACTGTGGAGCAAAGCTGTCTCACTCTCTGATTCTTTGCAGATCGAAGTAATTAACACATTCCAGACGGGAGCCTCTATTAAGGGAGTCCTAAAGCGACCGAGCATGGGTCAACACCTTGATGTAAAACTCGTTCCTAGCTCATCCTATGTAGCAGTTGCACCAGTCAAAACTTCCCCCACTTCTGTGGCTGCTGCTGTTTCATCTCCTCCTATGGGCAGTGAGTGATAGTCTATTATGATGCATGATTTGGTGAAATGACCACAGAGAGCACATGGCACCCACTTTAACCAACCATGGTTATCTTTTCCTTTTGCTTTTTCTATTTGATACTTGGACTTAGGGGAAGAAAAGACAAAAGTCCCACTCTAAAACCAGGCTGTACATCCTTTTATTATATTACTTTTTTAATGTTGGAAAGTTATTAAACTATTTTAAACAATATTCTGTTTTCTGATTGTTCCTCTGTATTGCCTGTTTCTTCCTTTTCTTGTAGTTTTTTTGTTTGTTTGTTTGTTTGTTTCGCTTTGCCTTTTTGTTCTTTGTTTTTGTTTTGTCTGGATATATAAATGTTATTCTTTTCCTCTCCTCTTGCTCCTTGGAGTCTAAACTCTACTAACTAAGCTTAGATGTGAGAGAAGGTCAAGTTAAAACCCAGGCGGTCTCTTCATTGGGATAAGTTTAGGATCTTCTCAGGAAGGGAGCCACTGTGTTCTTGGTTTCTTTACCAGGAGGCCTGTCCTGTGTGAGCCGCTATTACACATGCTCCATAATAATAGTCATACTGTCACTGCGTTATTAATTGACAACATAAGTATAAAAACTAGCTAGCTATGAAGAAAGGAAGATGTTTCCGTTGAAGCGTGGAAGGCTGAGCATCCTCGTTATCTCACTTTTCAAGGACTTGAAAGTCTGGTGTAAGAGTCAGTGCACATACCGGAAGGAGAGCTATGTGAAAGGTTCAGAGTAACTGTGTAAACAACTAAAATTTTCTAGGAGCTTCTAGAGAACAGCCCTGTTTTGGCTTCTCCTCTCCTGTAGTCTGGTCATTTTACCAATAGCCAGTCC
>PVIR01046207.1:0-10300 GCA_004026965.1 Petromus typicus
TTATTGTAAGAGAATACAATAACAAAATTTCTACAGTTAGCTTTGATAAAATAATTTCTACATTCAGAGAGTTAGTTAAACATTAGCAGCTCCTACTTTTGTCTTTTGAGGCTTACAATTTAATCACTAACTGACATCATTTCACATTTGCTTAGAAGTAAAAACAAGCAAATAAAAAAACTCTGAGCAATATTTTATGGAAAAATAAATCATGTAAAGCAGCCTTGCCCAAGGATATGCTGGGTTTGATTAGATAAGAGATTAGAAAATTCTGAAAAACTTCTTTTTATTATTTATTTGTTTATTATTATTTTTAATGGTACCAGGGATCAAACTTGGGTCCTTGTGCTTCCACAGTAGGTCTGGCACCACCTGAGCTAAATCTCCAGTTGCAAAACTGATCTGAAAAAAAAGTATTTTCCACTCCAAAGTGGAAAAGTGGTGCTTCAGTCAACATGTTGTGTAGTCATTTTATTCCTTGGTAGGAAAATCCAGTTTGTCCTTTTTCCAGTGTAGCTGTACTAAATAAGTCTGTCCTCGGGTCACATGTTTCCTTCACGATCTTTATAAACTGCAGTTTCATACGGCAAATGGAGACAAATGAACATTTAAGCAAGTCTTTCTTTACTATGGTTTTGCATATATTATTGTATCCTTGTGTATGTCCTGAATATATTCATTGCTACCCTCGAAAGGTACAGAGTCACTTGATTTCCAAACCCTCAGCTGAACTAAAATCTAGAAGAATGCAAGAGCTCAGCTGAGTTCTTGGTTCACACCTCAGTTTCCTATTGGGCCACATACCATGGCCCAACCTGGATTTCCCTTTGTCCCTCTTGCTATAACTTCCTGCAGAAGCAGAAGCTCGCTGCTCCTCCCAATCTGACATTTCTGTTCCGCCTGCCAGATTTTCAAACATGGCAGAACGTAATGCAGTCCGTTGCTCTTCTGAAAATGGCATCCCCTAATGCTGCTTCATCCATAGGTCTAAAGATTCAAGATTTTTTTCTTTTTTAAATTTTCGGGGGGTAGTCTGTCAAGCTTTTATTTATCCTTTGATACTCAGATCCAGTTGGTTGTGGCTTTGTTTTGAGTCAAAGTTCTGGGGGAGTCGATAGAACGCAAATGGAGGGAGGTGAGCAGGAAAAGATAGGACTAAGCTGTAGTTGGGGTGCAGGTGTAACTCGGTGAATAACCCAGTAATAGACAAGAGAACAGTCAACTTAATAAATTTTTTTTTAAAAAAAAGATCTCATTTATCTGATTTGTCCTTTATCTTTGTTTCCTTTATCTCTTAAGTTTTTCAGACCCGTGGGCACAACCAATAAAAAGAATATTTCGTTATTGCTTTTCCTGTAGAACTTGCTGATTAAAGTATTAGCCACTGGCAAGCAAAACACATGAAATACTTGTCGCAAGAAGCTAAATTAAAACGTTGGCGACTGTGACATACAGTTATTTCTAATTGTTCTGCAGCCAAGTGGAGTGCGGAGTGACTTGCCACCTCCCTCAACCTGCTCAGAAAACAACTGCTCAAGCTGGCCTTGACAGCTGCTTCCAGGTTGCTTGGTCTGTTGAAATTCTGTGTCCCCATTGCTGCCATTCGAAGCCAGGCTTCTCCAAGGAGTGAAGCCATTTGTAGGTGAGGAACTCAACAGGCACTTAATGGAAAGAGAAGCTGACTGGCAGCCTCGGCCCAGCTGCACAGGAACGAGCTAGCACTTAAGTGGAAAGACCAAAGGCAAGATTGGCGCTCAGGTAATGGGATGGAATTAAGCATGAAATTGAATTGCTGTGTCACGGAAGCATCTACTAAGCAATTATCAGAACAGAACGTTGGAAGTTGGTCGAATTTTTAGTAGGTAAACTTAATGCCTTTTCATCCAAATCCTCATTTTATTCTGACAGTACAAGCACTGTCTACCTAGAATTCAAACAATGCAAATGAGAACACCGCAAAAGTTTACCGTTATAATAATTCTGTCTTCTATGATAGATGCCAGAAAGTAAGATATGTGGATTTCATTCATTCTTTTTTTTAAAAAAAAAATATACCTCTCACACCTATTTGAGATTTTCTTTTGAAAAAAATAAAACTATGTGTATGTGTGTCCATAGGGCATTATTATACCATATTAACATATCATGTTACATACTATTCACACTTCATTAGTATCATGAAATCTATGAAGTTAGAATGACAAATATCATTTCCATTTATACTGAAAAACTTAGTTTGCAAAATGTCAAAGGTAACAAAACCAATTTTATCTGGCTCTGACCTTGAACTTGTCATTGTGCAAATACTCAAAAAATGTGTTTTTGTTTTTTTGTTTTTTTTTTCCCTAGAGTCCTTTACCCAGGTTTGTCAGTTATGAAATGAATTCATGGGATTCATAAAAAAGGTAATTTCAAAATCTTCTATTCTATATATAATCCACTGTTGTTTTTAAAACATTTCTGGGCAAAATTAAGCTGAGTGTTTTCATTGTTTTATAATACTCATAAGAATATATATATATATATATATATATATATATATATATATTCCAATTACAGGCTAACATATGTCTGAAATTCTCAAAATTATCCTAATAGACATCTTTAAATGAAACGTATCAATAATTTACCTTTATCTTAAAATTGGTCATAAATACTATCCCACACTTTTAAACAATTAGCAAATTTGCATGATCAACATTGATTGAAGATATATTCAATTCAGTCAAATCCCTATGAACTTGCATAAAGTTTACAAGAAGAACAATTTAAAAAGTTCTAGTTCAGACCCAGTGGGGGACCACATGCCTGTAATTCCAGCACTTGAGAGGCTGAGGCAGGAGGATCACCTTAAATTTGTTGCTAGCTCCTTAGCTACAGAGTTCAAGATCAGCCTGAACTACATACCAACATTCTCATTAAAAAACATGTTGTTTAAATTATATTTACTAATATTTATCCTATTTTAATATCTGCATAGTCTTCTGTGTTCAGTGTTTTCTATTCCTTTACTTTTATCCTTTTATATATTACTTATTAGAAAATTACTTCATGTAACAATTATTGATATTCATTGAGATTTTACTTTTAGTATTTTTAAATTTTTACCTTAGACTTTTTGCTTAAAATCCCTGTCAATGCATTTATTAATCAGTATAATCTAGGTTTTTTTTGTAAATTTCATGTCCACTTTTTAAAAGTTATTCTGATTCAAAAAAAGCAATCTAAAAGGATATGATAAGAAAATGCAATAAATAAAATAACATACCTAATCCTATTAGTGGAGATGCTTATTAATTACTTTCTGGTGTTTAATTCTAGAAGTATATATTGTCAGTCTACTCATAAATACATGTATGTGGTGACTTTGTATCAGGTAAACTCAGCTCAACCAGAACCATCTTTCCCAGAATTCCTTTCCTTGGATGAGTCCAAGTAAGACTTGACCACAGAGCAATAAGAATAATGATGAATTGCATGGTGATCGTGTAGGCTGAAGGCTGTTTGGAAGGATGGCCTAGGTCAGTGGTGGCTCCCATTCTTTGCCGATGATCTACAAGTAGCTGACCCCATGAAATGTCCCTCTGCATACAAGTCTTGGCCAGAAATATGTGCAGCACTGTTGCTAGGAATGTCAGATTCTGCTGTGTCATCTTTGTCACTGAGTGGAGAGACACTGGGGGTCAGATGTGGGCCCCCCCTGGACTCTGCTAAATTCTTTCATCCACTTGTTTTCTTTGATTGTCAAATTTTACATTCAAATCTGATTTTCCATCTTGGTCATCCTGCTGACCTGCAGCATCTGCAGATTCATCACTAGAACTAGAGGCAAAAGTTTTCTTTCATAATGTGTAAGGAATGATCAATAAGATGAATACATTATTTTCATTATACAGAATAATTGTTTCCCTATCCTACATTCTTAATAAAATGTGCACATATCTCAAGAAGAATTATCTAATACTTATATCAAAATTACACAATAAGCATTTCATATAACCTTTTTTAAAAAAATCTTTATTGGTACATTAAATATACACATCATGATTGCACTCCATAATGGGGATTTGTACCAGTATAAGACACAACTTAATTCTCATTTTTTCCCATAGCCCTACCCACACTACCACCCCCCCATATACATAAAATTTGTTTCTTTACTTTTTTGTTACAATCTCAACATCATATAACATTTTTAAAAATTTATTTTATTGGTACATTTTATATACACATCCTGCTCATAGTTGACATTGAAAATTTGTACCAGTACATGACATGACTTAATTCTTATTTTTCCCATTCCTCTGCCCATTCTACAACCCATTTCCCTTCTATACATAAGCTTTGTTTCCTTTCTTTATACGACATTCTTTGAACAAATAACAATTATGATTTTTAGAAAATTTCTATCTCCAGTGAATGGAAATTATTTTAATCATTTCTATATATTTAAATATGCTTTTTCTCCTTATGGTCATCCTTGTATGCAAATCTCTAATAATATCCTTAATTTAGATATAGATCTAGTGGGTCAAATGTAAATATTCTTTAGAGGCTGGAGACATAGCTCAGTGATGCTGTGTCTGTCTCACAAGAGCACAGTCCTGAGTTTAATCTTTAGTACTAAGAAGAAAAATGAAACAATACAAAAACTTAAACTTCAAACATATAAACTAAGTGTCGTGGACGTACCTGTAATGGTAGCACTTGGGAGGCTAAGGCAAAGGGTTAGGCATGAGTTTGAGGTGAGCTTTGGGCACATAGTAAGTTCAGGGTCAGCCTGCCCTAAAACGTGAGACCCTGACTCAAAAAAGCAAACCAAAACAAAACAAAATAAAAAAGTAAATACAGTTTAGTATTTATTTATAAATTATTTTCTAGAAAACTTAATACTTGCACCATCATTCTGACAAAGCTGATCACATAGTAACTTATTTTGTTAATTTATCCATGCTTTTTTGCCTCAGATATTTATACAAATTTTCTTTATTTTATTTTTTATCTATATCTGCTATATAATACTTTAACAAGAAAACTGTTTTACTAATATCAAAATGTTACATATCTGTTTAAAAATGATAATACACAAAAAAGTAATGATAGTCACATTTATTGGCTATAATATCTCATCAACATTTTATTAGTTCTTTCAAACATTTAGTGACAATATGCTGCAGAATCAGGGTGAAAGTGTATGTGTGTTATGGCTGTCTGTAGATTTTTATAACATGCAATTATAATATAATTTTACTTTTTTCTCTTGTAGTATTTGTAGTTGCTTCTTATTTTAACCAGTATATACGTCTTAGATGAATGAAATGCATATAAACAGAACTTTATATGCAGTTTTAAATATTTCCTCAGGTTAATTTCTGGAACTAAATTTTAGAGAAGGCCTTTCTTTGCTTCTGTGAAAACTCACATATTTAACAGAATTTATATTAATAGTTTATTTCTTCAAATTTTCATGATTCTACTAGATATACTTATTCACAGGTGGAAATACTAAATTTTGGAAAAGCTTGCACCATTTTATACTATATTTGGCATCTTTTTCTTGATACTAAAAACAGTATACAGTTTCCTTCTCTTACCTTTTCTCTACCTCTCTGTCTGACTGTCTGTCTCTGTTTCATGCAATAACATATACATAGGTATAGGCACTCTATGTAGACGAATCGTAATTGGTATTTTTGCTTTCCCTAGTGTAATCTGTTTGATTAGTTCCCAGTATTCCAGAATTACTGAAACAATGCATAAAGCAAGACCCAAAATGTCCTCCTGTCTACATTAGTTCTAGTTACTAATTCACATCTCCATTTCAATTCACAACATCTAGTTTGTTTTTGCCATAAAACTTCCTGCACTACTAAATGTGTACACCTTAAATAAACATTGGCATAAGAAATTCATCATGAAGAAATAGAGGAAGTGAGGATCTAAAGGCTTGTGTCTGTCTTACAATGAAGTAAATGATGGACAAAGCAATGTCACTTGTAAACTGTTGGATAGTAAGTGAGATTCAGTAGTTACCCACATTAACCTGAAAGATGTTCATCAAGGTGTTTGACTTTTCCAGTGTCCTATAAGCAAGAAAGCCTTGGGACCCTATTTCCATGTATCTGTCACAGACTTACTACATTATGCTGGCTTCATTGTAATATGTATAGATCTCCCAACAAATAGATTGGGCTAAATCGTCATATCTCCCATGGGTTTTATTTCCTCTGTGAAATTTGGTTCCTTATAGAATAATGTCACTGCCATGTCACTATTTTAATATTAAGAAAAAAAACAAGATGTTTGAGATAGTTATTTAAATACTTACTTGTAAATACCCATAGATGGCACTGTTGATACCAGTTCATAAAGTTCATGAAATGTCATTGGTTCTCTCTTGCTAAACCTAATGCAGTAGACTGTAGAGGCCAGATGCATCCACAGCTATACTCTCAATTCCGAACACTCTCAATTCTTACAATTCTATGCTCAAGGATGTTTTCTGTATTTGCTGAGGGAACTAAAGAGGCATGGTTGATGCCTGAAAACTAGTTTTTATGTGTTGTTGTAGCTTTTTGTTTTGCAAATACATTATATGCACTTACATGAAGAGTTGTTTATTATACGCGCATGACTATATCACTTTTGTCTGGACTAGGAACATAATTCCCTCACGTAAAACATCTTGAAGGACTTGTTTTCTTGGCAAAACGTAAAGCTTTCTTTCTGAGGTATTTTTGCTGCTTTTTTTTTTTTTGCATACTTTCAATTCAATTACACAATTAGAATATATTAAATTCCAATAAAATTTTATTTGGCTATCTAGCTGTTAATGCTACATCAGTTTAAGGCATTATTTATTAATTTATTACAGACATGGTCATAAATACAGACACAAACATATGTCTACACTGATTTGATACAGATCATGCCCATAGTATGCCAAGCGCTTTGAGGGAATTTGTGATACAAAGGCTTCTACAAAGTTTCTTCTCAATATGTTACTGCTTCCCTTAGTACTGCAATTTAAAACTAATCTATAGCTAAACGTGATTTATATGTAAGCACGTTTCCTATCAATAAGAGCTGAAGATGTGGGAAACAACTTATGATACTCATCCATAAGATCTCAGTAAACATCTGCATTTGTCTCTTTAAAAATAGCCTTCACGGGGCCGGGGAGTTAGCTCAGTGGTTCCAGCGCCTGTCTTGCAAGCACAAGGGCCTGGTTCGATTCCCCGGTAACCACATAACAATACTGGGTGTGGAGACCCACACCCAGCAGCAACCAGTACCACATACCACAGTGCCGGGCGTGGTGGCTCACGCCTGTAATCCCAGCAGTCGGGAGGCAGAGGCAGGAGGATTGTGATGTGAGTTGGAGGCTTAGCTCAGGGCCAGCCTGAACCACAAAGTGAGACCCTGTCTCAAAAAACCTAAAAAAAAAAAAAAAAAATAGCCTTCACATTTATGTGTGGGTATGCTTTTATTAATAAACATAATATTATAAACTTTGTTTCAGCTTGTGTGTCACATAGAGGAAAGAAAATGAAATGTAAATCGAAAAGAAATATGTTCTCAGCTATTTGAGATGAAGATATTTCTTAAATAGATTCAGATTACCAAAGTTACACAAATAAAAACTCACAAGTTCTATGCTTGCAATGGAAGAATATACTACCCATAAGAATACAATTATTTTCTTTGTTTAGGAAACATCTTTAATGTATAAGTTGATATGCATGGAAGCAACTTAAAATAGTTATTTTTATTCATATTTTTCAGTAAAATGCATATGTTTGAAAACAAAACAAATTGAAACAAAACAGAATTTCAATCTTCAGTCACTACCGGATTCCAGTGGTGGAGTTAGATTCTCAGTATAACTCAAATTTATTTGTAAAATGAAAAAGTACTTGACACAAATACTGTCATAGATCTATGATTGACTAAAGTATAGAGATTAACTACTAACATCAATATATCACAAAATATTGACATGACCAGCTTTATGTCTGAATCAAATAATGTGAGAAAATCCTCATTTTTCTTCTACTTTTTACTGTTATTTAGTTGAAAAAATTCACAATCATGTTGAATATATATATATTACTTTATGTGTAATTTACTATGTAATTATGTAATAATAAATGTATTACATATATGTAATTTTTATTGAGGGCCCATTCTCATAGTTAGATTTATTCTCCCTAGTTTGTACACATTTTTCTTTTATAACCCATTTCAATTGAGATTTTCTGATGGTTTTGGATATTTATGGCTTTAACACATATTTATATATTATTAAGAAAAATTATTTATTCCTCCTGCTTATCCAAACTCAGCTATGCTTGTTTGGATAAAAACAGGCTTACAAGCCTTGTCAAAATATCCTAAATTTTTAGCTTAATTAAAGTAATAGAAAACAAATATGATCAATCAGTCCATGTTGATATTATTGACATATTTAAAGAGAAATAATATTAATGCCAGATATATATTTTGAATTTGATTTTATACCTTTTTCATGAAGTGAACTATAATCTTAGTGGATACAATAATCTAGCAGTAAATATGTATATATTTCTTATTTTAAGATTTCAACCTGCTTGGAATTCAATGATTCTACCCTCTCTACTTTTGATTATGACATTGATGTAATGGCCATTAAGTTTCACTAAGGTCTGTTGGGCTTACCTGGGCTGTATGTGTTCATCTTCATTAAGTCTATGTCAGAAAGTCTCCATCTTCCACCTTCCATATCTAGTCAACTCCCTCAGCCTCTGACATCCTGTAGGTGATGCCTGGTCACCCAAAGATACACTTTATCTCTCAGGTCTCTTTTCTAATACTTTTATTTCTTCACTACTCATGAGGAAATGCCCTTGCTTTTTAAAAATGTGTCTTAAGTTTCTCCTAAGTGGACTCTTGTCTGTCTTCTTTATCTTTAATTTGACTGATCCTATTATAACAACACTTCTAATTCTTTTTCTGTCTTCTATTGTTTGAGGATTTTTGTTTGTTGGTTTAGTTTTTTTTTTTTTTTTTATTAGGCGCCTCTAAAAATTAAACTGCATGATCAAGGAACAATGTTTCTTCTCTTGCTAGTTTGTCATTTTCACCAGCCAGCTGCTGGCCTGCTGTATTACACAATATCCATAAATAATGTCTGATCATTGGATGATAATTAATCTCTAGACCTTGGTTTATTAATCCATAAAATAAAGGAGTGAGCTAGAAAATTTATGCTATCCTCTCATACATCAATAAGCATAATATAGTATGCTTGAATAAAATATTTTATAAGTCTAATTATTTCACTGAAGTTAATTGTCTAAAGCAGACTGTTGGATTTATAATTAATTAACATACTTATTGGGTTAGCTTGGTGGGTTAAGGCCAAAGCAATTAGTAAATTGCTTGTATGAAAATATGAAATAGTTCAGAGTTCATTTTGTCCTTAAGATTTTTCACTTTGGCTCCCTGATACTGTCAATATTAAAATAAGAGTCCTGAAACACTATTTCAAGTTCATCCTATCATAGAAAACAACAATCAAAATGGCAAGATGAGAAGTACACACACGTTATATGTCTTATTTTTGCTGACTCATTCAAAGAATTGTACATTTTTCATAACAGAAATGCCTTACTTTTCTGCAGCTTAGTAATCTACAGCTACAGAAGGTAAACTCTAACAAAGTCCAGTGAAATCAAACAATCAAGCATCAAGCACACAGGCTTTCATGGTTTACAATGGAAACATCTCCGTAGAAAGCACACATGTCCTGAGAATTGTTGGGTATCCAGGGCTCAGAACTGAGTCTCTCTTCAAGCATGACTTTCAGACAGGCTCCTAGATGTTATTGTATTTCCCAGTATTACACTTCTTCCAAGAGGAAGTCTATAGAGAGTTACTCACTGATATGAATGGGAGAAATAGGAGGATGGCTTGGTCATCTGATGTCTGGTCTCTAGCCGGCTTTCTGTTCCTCCCTGCTTGCCCTGACTGCTGATTGCCACATAGGTTTCCTCTATCACCTTCTTCTGAGTGATATTTCAGCCTGAAATTAGCTATGAACTGAATCCTCTGTAATCATAAGCCAAAATAATTCCAACCTCCTTACATTGTGACTACTACACTGTCTATCCAGTCACTTATTTCTCCTCCCTTGTCAAACTATTTATGTTATCTATTACTATATCTATCCATCCATTCATCTAATTCTATATCAGTCTGTTCTATTATCTATCAATTTTTAAATATCTATTGTGATTTCTTCATGATGAGACTCAATTAC
>PVIR01046208.1:0-10360 GCA_004026965.1 Petromus typicus
AGGGTCTCACTTTGTGGTTCAGGCTGGCCCTCAGCTCAGCCTCAAACTCACATCACAATCCTCCTGCCTCTGCCTCCCGAGTGCTGGGATTACAGGCGTGAGCCACCATGCCCGGCACTGTGGTATGTGGTACTGGTTGCTGCTGGGTGTGGGTCTCCACACCCAGTATTGTTATGTGGTTACCGGGGAATCGAACCCGAACCCGGGTCCTTGCGCTTGCAAGACAGGCGCCGGAACCACTCAGCTAACTCCCTGGCCCTCGAGGGCCTCTTTCACTTTTGCCTGGTTAGTCAAAAGCGCATCTCGCACCAGCCTCCAGAGGGAGAAGGCAGCCATGGGGAAAGAATCTGGGTCATCTCTAAGAGCCTTTTGGAGATCGTTTTTGACATGGTCCCAGTCAGACAACATAAGGCTTTCGCCGTGCCGAAACCAAGGACTGAAATGATCGACAGTCTCCACCAGTAGCGAGGCACTGTCTGCCTTAATAGCAATGCCATTTTGTTGTAGGGGGAGGCGGACCTGCCGCTCCATAACCTGTCTAGAATGGGAGGACCCCATAGCGAGACGGTCCTGAAATCAATACACCCCTACTTACTGTGCCGGCCCGGGGTGGCCCAGTGGCAAGTCCTCACGATGCCAGATCTCGGTTGGAACCTCCACACAGTATTAAAATTCCTTCTATTGGAAAAATAGTAGATTTCTATATTCATGCTTAAGCTAAAAGCAAAGATAGGGGATAAAGCTTTTATATAAAAAGGACTTCATCCAACAAAGCATACAGAATAACCTTTGTGTTAGTCAGCTTGTCGTCACTGTGACAAAATATCTGAGACAAACAAAATTTAAAAGAGGGACCACAATTAGTATTTTGGTTTTCCAAATATTCTCCTGTACAATACAGAACAATGTAAAATATATAACATACATATTTTAACACAACATATAAATGACCACCACTGGGAGGATGTACATAATATTACTTTGAATGAACAAACTAGAATATACTCATCATTTTTAGATATTTTTTATTCTCAACATATTGTTGGTATTTATCTTTCTATTAAGTTAATGATGTGATAAATCTTGACATATATCTGCAATTATTTTTGTAAGTATATTCCAGGAAATGGGATTGCTGATTGAAAGGATATACACAACATTTTTAAGGTCCTTGATCTATGTTTTCCAAAGGAGTTTCTTTTGTGTGTGTGTGTTTGGGTTTTGTTTGTTTGTTTGTTTTGAGACAGGGTCTCACTTTGTGGTTCAGGCTGGCCCTGAGCTCAGCCTCAAACTCACATCACAGCCATCCTCCTGCCTCTGCCTCCTGAGGGCTGGGATTACAGGCGTGAGCCACCACGCCTGGCACTGTGGTATATGGTACTGGTTGCTGCTGGGCGTGAGTCTCCATGCCCAGTATGGTATGTGGTTACCAGGAATTGAACCAGGGCCCTTGCTCTTGCAAGACAGGTGGCAGAACCACTGAGCTAAATCCTCGACCCCAAATAAATTTCTAATTATTCAGTTGGCCTGATGTGTGCTTGGTCCCTTATCTAAGTATGGGTTTTTAGAGAGCAGTAAAATAAGCACAGTTGTTGCCTTTATACAATTTACAATCTGGACAGTGCAAGGGCATTAGACAAAGGTCCATCCATAGTAAGAGGAAACAAACAAATATCCACCTATAGTAAGTCAGAGAGGAAATAAGGTGCAGGGATCTGATTTGAACAGGGCCATCGTGGCACCCAGGAAAGTCACGCTGTGATGACAAGGCTGTGACTGTTATATCAGTGCAGTCACGTGACCCATCTATAAGCACTTTATCCCCTATCTAACAGGGGTTGTGCATAACGCAGTGAAAACTGCCGAAGAAGGCTTTCTGCGGAGGAGTCGTGTGACCCGAGTGACCCGTTCTGAGATTCCCTCCAACTGCCCTAAGTGTGATAAGCAGTGAGTTCAGATAGGAGATTAATACAGTTGCCCAGAAGATCGGGGGGTTATCTTGGAGGAAGGCAATGGTAGGTGATGTGGAGAGAAGTGGAAACACTGAGGACATATTTATCAAATCAACAGTGACCATGGCTCCCGTACAGGTGAGGATCAGTTTTCCTGAACTCTTGCATTATTTTATTTCCTAGCTAAAAATAATTAGAATAACAAATATAATAATAAAACAATTAAAATAGTACTGCAATCTTGCTTCCATTTGTATTGCCTTGCTAACTAGCCCTTGGAGATTACCATTTGCAAGCAGTTTGTGTTCACTTCTTCCTGCACTGCCAGTGGACGTCTTTGCCCCGTCTGACAAAATTGTCCCTTTTCTTGTTGTTTGAGTATTCTTTAACTAGGGATGATGTAACAAAATACTCCAAACTGGTGTCTTCAAGCCACAGAAATGCATCACACAGTTGTAGAACTGAAATTTGGGGGTGGCAAGGTCACTCTGGCTGGAGAGTCTCCAGGGAGGAGCTGCCCAGCCTCTTTCAGCCTCTCCTAGTCCAGGTGTTCTTTGGTCTGTGAATGTGTCACCCAATCTGTGCTTCTTCTGTGTGTGAAACTCTCTCTATGTCTGTGTCTGTGTTTCCTCCTCCTACAAGGACACTCGTCATAGGGGATCAAGAAGCCTCCCTTCTCCAGTGTGGCCTCATCTTAATTCAGTCTACAGTGACTATTTCCAAAGAAGGTCCCATCCTGAAGTTTTGAGGGTCAGCGCCACAATCTGTATTTGGGAACACAGTTCTGCCCAGCAAAATTCATCAGAGATATTGATATGCTACACACATTTCTGTCTGCTCATCATTTGTCTTATTTTATTTCTAATGTTGTAGACAAGCCAGTTTTAGTTTTATGAATTTCATCTATCAAATTTTCTTCTTCTCAGAAAATATTTTGGACACCTGGCATTTGCAGGTGCTGTTCCGGCCCCCTTGACCTGCAGATGAGTCAGAGTTGAACGTCTCACCTCTACATGCTCAGTTTGTGAGGCAGAGCAATAAACAAAGATTTGATAAGATGACTGCAATGGCCAATCTGCATCAGTCCTGGGCAACTGATATAAGTGACTTCTCAGCAAAGATGGGCAGCTGGGCAGGAAGTCCTTGGGCAAAGGGAAGGAGTAACAACCTTCACTGATTCTACCTTCCACAGAAAGTTTCCAAACTGGCAGTGCCTAGAGCAAGGTACCCAGAGTGCGGGCTGTGGACCACATTGGTGTTTCTTGAGAGTTTGTTAAAAATACAGTCTCAGGCCCTGCCAAGTCAAAATCTGAATCTCAGCGCCATCTTGGGATGGTTCGTGTCCACATGAGTCCCCGAGAAGCACTCCCTATTCTGTGAGTGCCCTTTTCCAGGTTCA
The DNA here is from genome assembly GCA_004026965.1 of Petromus typicus. NCBI lineage: Eukaryota > Metazoa > Chordata > Mammalia > Rodentia > Petromuridae > Petromus > Petromus typicus. The sequence continues at coordinate 3,352 of PVIR01046208.1, forward strand.
TAGTCAGCCTTTGTCCCTGACTATAAGGACAGCATTAGAAACTACCCCAGGAGTTTGGCAGTACAAAGGAAGCTTTTAACATCAAGATGCTAATTAATACATCAAATGAGCAGCCTTCACCACACTGTCTCATAATCCATGGGAAAAGAGACTGCACAGCTCAGGGTAATCACAGTGGAAGCAAGAGGACATGTGCTCCAAGGGTGACCCTGGTGTGACCCTGTGATTCAGACTGAAGATAAGCCTCCAAATCCATGCTGGGATCAGCTGTTCCAAAGGGATTTGTCTCCTCCACTGTAACTGGTGTCATGCATGTACACTGAGCAGTTGGTTTGGGGCAAAGAGAAATTTTGGTTTATTTGTGTAAGCAGTCGAATGAAGAAAGTATCTCTTTGAGAAAGGAGACAGGAGAAATTTCTGGTGTGGTAATTGGGTAAAGTAGAGAAGGTAGAGAAGAGAAAAAAGATGGGAACAGCAGTGAGAAGAATTAAGAGGAGAAGAGAACAATCACTAAAGTATACCAGCTGTTGGGGCCCTTAAAAATTAGCCTGGTTCACTTCAAAGCCAAGTTCACTTCTGTGTGGTAAAAAAAGAGAAAGAACCAAGATATTAACACAGTCTGTCCTAGGGGGTGTAACTAGAGACAAATGGAACAGACCCCACAGTCTCCAAGTACAAATGTTCCTTAGGCAACATAGCAAAATGCCTTAGTTCTCTTGAGTTGATTTAGTTGTGGGTTTTAGTAGAACAATGACTAGAGCCCATCTTGCTATACACTGAAAACTCTTAACGTGCGGCAGTGAATGTAAATATTAAACTGGGCTGGTGTCTACTGTCTGCTTTATGTGCATCCTGACTCCTGCAAAGATAAAAATCTATCGCTGATAGTACAGTGAATTTAGGAGAATTTGTTTCAGTTTGACAAATAAATATCAATATTTGTTGCCAATAGTTCACTGTGTTGGCGTGGCTGCCATGTACATTCAGGCAGATGTGCAGTGCTCAGCTGCAGGTGCCCTTTAGCACAGGGCAGAGCATGACCCAGATGGGTACACACAGCTGTCCTAGAGATGGGCATAACTAGAACAAGTGTCAGGTTAGGAAAACCTCACTGAAATCCATTCGTAGCCATATAATATGCAGAAAAGTTATTTTGGATGTTCACTGACCTTTCTTGAATGCATTTTCAGATGGATGTTCCAAATTCTGTTTGTTTTTTTTTAATTGCCTATTTGTTTAAAATTTATCATTTAAATCTGTATAATTTCTTTAAATTCCTTTTGTCATTCCTTCCTTCTTTCTTTTTTTCTTTCCTTCTGTTTTTTTAGGCAAAACACACAGAGAACAGTAGGTAATGGATTGCTTTGTCCAACAGAATGCTAGTGAGCAAGAGCCTCATGAGAGTTCCATCACAAGATCCTTTTATAAGGAAAATCTCATTTTGTTTCTTAAATTCATTCTAATAATGATCAGTTCAAATTTATAACCTACAGGCAAACAAATTTTGAGGTTTAAGATTTTAAGAGTTGAAATATGTCACATCATTGTGATTATAAACGTATTTTTAAATATTTTATAACCTTAGGTTAGGCAGTGGTTTCTTAGATATAATCCTCAAAGACAAGATAACAGAAGAAAAAATAAATTAATTAGACTTCATTAAAATTTTAAATGTTCATGCTTCAAAGGACAGCAGCAAGAAAACAAAAAAGCAAACCATAGGATAATGGAAAATATTTCAAATAATATACCTGATAGAAGAGATGTCAATCCAGAACAAAGAACTTAAAATGGAACAACGCAAAGACAAGTAACCCAACCAAAGAAAAATGAGCAAAGAATTCAAATAGAAATTTCTCCAAAGAAAACATGCACAAGGCCAGCAGGCACGTGAGAGGTTGCTCAGTGTCGGTAGTCATAGAAATGCAAAGCCAAACTACAATGGTGAAACTTGCTGTGCATTAGGACAGCTGTAATTTTTTTTTTTAAAGGTGAAAATAACAAGTGTCAGTAGCAGTGTGAAGAAGCTGAAACACTCAGGCAGTGCTACCAGGATTGTGAAATACTGTGTCCTGTGGGAAAACTGCCAAGCAGCACCTCAACACTTACTCTCAAAAGATGAAATCTAGAGTTATCATATGAGCCACCACATTGTTAGATACACACCCAAAAAAACTGAAAAAAATTTCCACAGAAAGACTTGTTCATAAGTGTTCATATAATCATTATTCATACAGGCCAAGATTGGAAATAACTGATGTGTCCATCAACTCATGAATAGATAAATAAAATGCATCTTTAAAATATAATATTATTTGACCATTAAAATGAAGTACTGGAACATATTACAACATGGATGAACTTTGCAAACATGTTAAGTGCAAGAAGCCAGACACAAAAAGCAACACATGGTATTACTTCATTTGTATGAAATGTCCACAATAGGGAAAACCACAAAGATAACAGAGTTAAGAACTTGTAGAAGACTAAACAGAGGGAGAAACTGAGATTACTAGTAATAGGAACAAGGATTTGGGGCCTGATAAAACGTTCTGCATTTGGGTGGTAGTGGCAACTGCACAACATATGAATGTATGAAAAGCCCTAAATTGTATGCTTTGAAAGGATAAATTTTATGTGATATGAGTAATATCTCAATAAACCTGTTTGAAAATATTTGTCTATTTCATAAATAGAAAGGACAAAAGCAGACAAATTTATCCCAAGTCAAAACATTTGAAAATCCCACTGTAAATTTTTATTCAGAAAAAATATGAACAGAATGTTCATTTAGTTAATGGTTCAAAGACGATCAAATAACTCCACAATTAACTCACCAAAGTGATTGCTACTTGGAAATCATACTTTGTGGAACAAGCCCTGAAGGTTTTTGCATGAGGCTTCAGTACATATGCTCAGTGAAGCTCCCCAAAGTGTTTGCACACTGAGCTATTTAGGAGGAGGGGAAGCACGGTATCTACAATTGATTTCTAAACTCTGCAGCAATAAAAACAATAGTCTTAAGTGTGAATAGAAAGAGATAAAACAAATATGGCAATGATAACTGGTGGGTCCAAGTTAAATATAAACGGTAATTCATTATACTACACAAGCACCTTTTGTCTACATTAGAGTTCTCACAAAGTAAGAAGGTGGACTATCTTTCTTCCTTGCTGTGGATTAGAAGGGGACAGTCATCTCCTACAGAGCATCATGCTGCTCTCGGACTTCTCCAGAAGCCCAAGATTGTCTGGAGAACCAAAACCTTCAGCCCTAGTTAGGCCATAAGTAAGCATAAGTGGCTTAACACAGAGACAGAGACAGAGTGTGGAAGAGATTCAAGGACCAGAGGTCCAGCCCCAGTTCAGGTCATGGGAGAAGCTAGAAAGCAAAGTGCATGCAATTCTCCCCCCAAGTGGTCTCCAGAAGAGCTGGAAGCACAAAGGATGCTGTACTGAGTTTGTTCGCAGGGTTCCCTCCAAAAACAGAAAGAGGGTCCCATTGGGCTGTCGGCGTCACCAAGCCCAATGCCAGTTGGCTCAGGGAAGAAAATGAATGACAGCTCATACACATTTCATTTGCCATTGAGTACAGTGACTCTTTTTAGGATGTAAGTGGGCTTAGTCTATGGCCATACCACCCTGAATGTGCCTGATCTCATTTGATCTCAGAAGCTAAGCAGGGTTGGGCCTGGTTAGTACTTGGATAGGAGGATGCAAGTAGGCCTAATGCAAAGTCCCTGTAACTTCCTATGTGTACTCACCTGTCACCTAGCAAAAGGCAGAAAAAGGAGGGTCCCCATCATACCATTTGTTCTTAATTCCTGATGTATATTTCTTGGTGATAGGTGACATTTGCAAAGAACATATCTTTCTTAATCAGTAATTTACGAGTGTCTCTGTGCTCTCTCTTGGATAGTCAAGGTCTTAGTTTGGGATGCTGTCATATCTCTTTGCATTTCAGTTTCTTCTCCTATTCTTTTATTCCAGTATTTTTGATTGAGAATATGATTGATTGATTAAGATATGATTAAGATATGCTACAAAAACTTTCTTTTTACATTCATAAGCAAATAGGTAAAAAGATACTTAGTAAGGACTAAGTATTAAAAGATAATACCATTGATTAAGATATGCTACAAAAACTTTCTTTTTACATGCATAAGCAAATAGGTAAAAAGATACTCAGTAAGGACTAAGTATTAAAAGATAATACCATTGATTAAGATATGCTACAAAAACTTTCTTTTTACATGCATAAGCAAATAGGTAAAAAGATACTCAGTAAGGACTAAAAGGTGAAAGAGATTTATACTTCTTCATATATTCAGTGTTGGATTCATTTGCATATCCGTGCAAATGAATGCACTACCTTTTTTTTTTTTTTTTTTTTTTGAGACAGGATCTTGCTTTATAGTTCAGGCTGGCCCTGAGCTCAGCCTCAAACTCAATCACAGCAATCCTCCTGCCTCTGCCTCCTGAGTGCTGGGATTACAGGCATGAGCCACCATGCCCGGCACTGTGGTATGTGGTACTTGTTGCTGCTGGGGTGAGTCTCCACGCCCAGTATTGTATGTGGTTACCAGGGAATTGAACCCAGGCCCTTGCGCTTGCAAGACAGGTGCCAGAACCACTGAGCTAAATCCCCAGCCCCACTACTTTTATAATTGAAAAAATATTGCTCAAACCAGATTAAATTAGTCTGTAATTTGGTTTAGAATAATTTAACAAGTTAAATAGCTAAAAATCAAGTAAATATGATGGAAATCTTGATAATTATTAAATGTAGATAATGGACACATGACAATATTGTACTCTCCACATTTGCATATTTGAATCTTTAATGATAAAAAGAATTATGTTTGTAGTGTTGGGCTTAGAAGTCAAGGCCTCATGCATGTTAGGCCAGAATTCTACTCTGAGCTGCACTCCAAACCCAATCAAATGTTTTAGAAAACTACTGGAAAAATAATGTTCTTAAGTGTAGGAGAATGAGGTAGAATCTATCCCAAGGCAATAACTTTGCTGTGATTTATTTTTTCTTTTTTTTTTTTTTTTTTTTGAAGTAGAGTTCTCAGAGTTCACTTTGTAGTTCAGGCTGGCTCTGAGCTCAGCCTTGAACAAACACCAATCTTCCTGCCTCTGCCTCCTAAGTGCTAGGATTACAGGTGTGAGCTACCACATCCAGCACTGTGGTATGTGCTTCTGATTGTTGGTGGGTTTGAGTCTCCACACCCTGCATTGTTGTATGTGGTTACTGGGGATTGAACCTGGAGCCTTGCACTTGCAAGGCAGGCACCAGAACCACTGAGCTAAATCCACAGCCCCATATTTTTGAAGAATATTTGAAGGTACTGGGAATTGCTTATTCTGTAACAAGGGCTAACAACTTTTTTCTGTAAAGGGCCAGATTATAAATATCTCTGCCTTAACTACTTAAGTCTATCATTGTAGAGCAAAGCCAGCCATCGACAATGCATAAATGAGTACTCATGGCTATGTTCCAATAAAACTTTGTGGATAGACACTGAAATTTGACTTCATATAGTTTCTTGATATCCCTAAATATTAATTTTTTAAAAATATCCATCATTTAAAAATGTAAAACTTCTCTGGCCTACAAACTGTCTAAATGTCTTAGGCTATGTTTGCCAAACCTGCTCTACAGTATTTCAAAACTACCTTATCATGTACACAACACAGACTTGCACTTGTAACTTCTTTACTGAAGACTGCTGGGAGGAGTTAACCCAAAGTGAAAATAGTGACAATCTCAGGGTGATTTTTATTTTCTTCCTTATATTTTAATATTTTCTAAATGTTTTTTAATTTAATTTATTCTTGGTAATGCTTTTTAAAGGCTCATTTCACATCCTTGAAAGGAGAGACAGGAAGGTACACCACATCTGTCCTGGGTGGCTTCTGCTGGCCAGACTGATTAAAGAATTTCTGAGAATTTCCTTCCTGCTCTGACTGTCTCCTCACACATTCAAATACCTCTAACATAATTCCTTTCGATTTGGAAAGCACTTCTCTTTCACATTTCAGTATGAGTGTAAACTTCCAGAATTAAGTCCGTGGGCTGAGGGATAGGCCTTTTCCCAGCCAGGCAAGGTTAGCAGTGCTGCCCGGCGCTCAGAAAGACACGCAGCCAGCCTCTCTGCTCCCGAAACTGGGCTCATGACACAGTATTAAAAGCAAAACCAAAACAACCCCCTGGAAGGCCACAAGGGGGCAGAGAATCTGCAACCCAATGAAAAGCAATTTGGTCTCGGAGCTCGCTTCTTTGTGATTTGTTCAATTTTCTAAATCCCTATCAGACACCAAATTAAGATTACAATAAAAACTTCATTTTGTTCCCATGAAATGACAGTTCACAAAATTGAGAATGTCTTTTCTGGCCCCTAGATAACTAGGCTCTTTCTAAAGGCCCAAGCCAAAAAAAAAAATTTTTTTTCCTGTATGTTCCCAGGTAAAGGTTCTGGAAAATATACAACTATTATTTTTCATTTTTTTATATATGCCAAAATGCAACACATCAAGTCTGGGGGGAGAAATGCCTGTTTTACAATCCCTCATAAAAGGTCCAGGAATCAAATGGAAAAGTACTATGGCCAGAGAAACCATCACTAAGTCTGTTTAACAACAAGAGTAATTCTCATTGAGTAGCCTAATGATGTGTCCTAAGTAATTTATAAATTTTAAAGTAATATAAAAATTCAACTTTGGTCTTTTCCAAATAGCAAAGAATAATTAAACCTAATATCTGTACCTAACATTTATTCAGCACTTTTTTTTTTTTTTAGGTTTTTTGAGACAGGGTCTCGCTTTGTGGTTCAGGCTGGCCCTCAGCTCAGCCTCAAACTCACATCACAGCAATCCTCCTGCCTCTGCCTCCCGAGTGCTGGGATTACAGGCGTGAGCCACCACGCCTGGCACTGTGGTATGTGGTACTGGTTGCTGCTGGGTGTGGGTCTCCACACCCAGTATTGTTATGTGGTTACCGGGGA
>PVIR01046210.1:0-10363 GCA_004026965.1 Petromus typicus
TTCCTTCTTTCAGTCAATTGTTTTTTTGTTTTGTTTTGTTTTCTGTAGTCCCAGGGACTGAACTCAAGACCCTGTGCTTGTAAGACAAGTGGTGGTGCTACTGTGCTACACTTCCTACTCCTTGACTCAATTTCTTTTTTTCTTTCTTTCTTTTTTTTTGAGACAGGGTCTTGCCTTTGTGGTTCAGGCTGGCCCTGAGTTCAGCCTCCAACTCACACAGCAATCCTCCTGCCTCTGCCTCCCGAGTGCTGGGATCACAGGTGTGGGCCACCACGCCTGGCACTGTGGTATGTGGAACCTATTGCTGCTGGGGTGAGTCTCCACACCCAGTAATTTTTTACGGTTACCGAGGATCGAACCCGGGTTCTTGTGCTTGGAAGACAGGCGCCAGAACCACTGAGCTAAATCCCCGGCCCCCTTGCCGCAATTTCTTGAACATAGGGGTTTAGTCCTCTGCCAAATTTGAGAGTTTCAGACATTATTGTTGCTATTCTTCTTCTTCTTCTTCTTCTTTTTTTAATCTTTCTGCCTTGTTCTTTCTGGAAATTTGATGGCCCAAATATGAAATCTTTTGTTATAATCTCTGATGCTGTGCTGTTTTCTTTCCTGCCTGTTTTCTTTGTGTTTCAGATCAAATAATTTCTACTCTTATGTCTTCCAATTCACTGATTCTCCTCCATTCTGTTTAAAGCTCGTCATCTACTGAGGCTCTTTTTCGTTTGTTTGATTACTTTATTTGACAATCAGCAGTTCATTCTCATGCACACGTTAGATGTGCCAAAGAGGTAACAGTTACACAGAGAACCGAAGTACTGTTTGGCACTTGTCCAGTAATGCTTCACCCTCACTGAGTTTTCAGGAAGACCATACATGGATATGGTACATACACTGCTTATTTCCTTGGCATGAGTGTGCCATCTGCAGCCACCATCTCTTTCGTGACATATTTCCAGATCTCCGATGATTTTTTGTTTTGTTTTTTTCCCAATTTTAAGTTATGGTAATTTTCAGCTCTAAAATTTCTATCCGGTTCTTCTTTATATTTTCTATTTCTTTACTGAAACTCCATAGATCTTTGCTAAGGCCTTATGTTTTTTCTTTTTCTTTTTTTAAAGCATGTTCATAATTGCTTGTTGAAGCAGTTTTCTGGGTTTTTCCCTTCGGAACTGGGAACTGAAACTCCTGACCTTGTACTTGTCAGGCCCGCACAGCACCACTGAGCTACATCCTCAGCCCTACATCCTCAGTTAAAGTCCTCTATGACCTCTCTAAAATGTTTTTGTTGGCCTGGTACGGTGGTATGTGACTGTATTTCCAACTACTTGAGAAGCTGAAGTAGATGGATCAGAAGTCTAGGATTTGGGGGGCAACACTGGCAAACTAGCAAGGCCCTGTCTCAAAAAGGGAAAGACTGGTCTATTCTCATCCAGAGCTCTTAACTGCTGGTGTGAAGAGTGCTTTTTGATTGATACTTGGCATTTGGGGGTTTACGTTGAACACTCTGGATCTTGCCCAGCATAGCTGAAGCACGCTCATCTCCTCACCGCTCCCCACGGGGCCACCTGAGCGCTCCAACAGCACTTGGGGAGGACACGAGGGGAGGACCTTTCCCACTGTGAGTTGTTGTCCGTTTTGTAACAGTGGGGACAGAACCCAGGCCCTCAGGTGTGCTAGGCAGGCGCTCTAACACTGAGCGGCACATTCGGTTTCTTCTTTCTTCTATCGGTGTTTCCAGGCTGCTGGCTTCTCCAGCTCCAAATCCAAAGTATTTGAAAAAGAAAGGAAAAGAAAAAAGGAAGTCCAGGCAAACCACCATTGTATCGGGTTTTTTGGCTTCTGAGGTCCCTGGGTGATCTGCTTTCCTCTCTCTAGATTTCAAAGACTTCCTGTGCTTGCTTTATATGATACGCCCACGGTTTTTAGTTGTTATGAAAGGGGGGAGTAGATCTAATAAATCTTCCCTGAGTCATTCTTTCATTCACAAAATATACATGGGTATCTTTTCCAAGATTTGCAAATATTTGAGAAAGAAAATATTTCACGGAGTGCGGTAACTGAATCGCACTCCTCCCAGCCGCCGTGCAGCGCGGTGCTCAGAGGGACTCAGTCCGGTGCTGTGCTTTGCGGAGGCCCCTCGCCCTTCGAGGCTGGGAACGTTTAACACACAGACCCACACTCCACTCTCCTTCTAGGCTCTCCTGTTTCCAAAAACTATCAGCAGGTGGCAGAATAATCCTTAAAAGTACTGCTGACTGAAACAAAGAGGCCGATTTCCTTTGTGATACAAATAAAACTTTTGTTGTGCGAACCAGGGATCGAATTCACGACTTTGTGCTTCCAAGATAGGCGCACTGCCACTGAGCTACATGCCTAGCCAGCGAGGGAAAAACTGTTACTTGTGACAAACACAGGAAGTTACTGTGAAGTTTAGATTTATTTTTAATTTTATTTTTTTGTTTTTGAGTAGCTGTTCAGTTCTTTGAGTTGCTGTTCAGTGTTTAGACACAAGCAAAAATTACCTACGAGGCTATACCAATTCCAAGATCCCCTGGCTTTACCTACATGATTTATTCCCTAATGAAAATTTTCTGGATGTTTTGGCAAAGACCCCGCTGGGAACATTTTCTGTCCCACCGAGGAGCTGGAGCTTTGTCTGTCCAAGCTTCGGTTCTCCCTCGTCTGGGTAATTGTGAATATGTATATGCGAGTATCCCTGGACTTCGAGATTTCTTTCACAGTACCTCCTACTCTAGGAAAAAAAAAATACCAGAGAAGTATCTTAACGAGGAATTCTGATATTCTAAGAGCGCTGAGCCAAAATAAGCAAAAACAGAAACAGTAAACAGAGCTCTATCTTAAGAGTCATATAATCTTAACGAGGAAAGGCTTTCAGCTTCCCTGGTGGTCTAGTGGTTAGGATTCGGCGCTCTCACCGCCGCGGCCCGGGTTCGATTCCCGGTCAGGGAAAAGTGTTTTGCTTTCCTTTTCACTCTGAAAGAATTTTTTAAAGCAGTAATATTTCTGTTAACCGATTTCATAGCGTAACTAAAGTTAAAATACTGAAAATGTTAAAAAAAATTGTTTGGAATTTTATCACCAGAGACTACTATTAATTTTCTATTTATGAAACAAAATGGAATCATGTAAAACATATTAAATTGACAGTCATGTATTTTTAAGTGTATTTGATCTTTACCCCAAAAGAAAAAAGAAAAAACTCGACTTTTAACATTTGGTTGAATATTTTTATCAACATATTTTCTTTCACCTTATTTACTTTTTGAAAAGCTGTTATGTTCATAAGCTCAAATTTACAAGAAGGCATGACCAATAAATGTCACTTTCATGCTGCCATCTATTTTTCACTTAGTGAGACAACCAAATTTTTTAATTATGCCAGAAGTATTTATGCAAATGTACATGAACATGTCAGAATGAATATTAAAACATGTTCTTTCCTCTGGCACAAACGGTATGAATCTATACACATTGTTCTGTAGTTTGTCTCCCCTAACAATATATTATAGAAATAACTACAGAACAGACTTCAAGGGTATCCTCATTCTGCCCGAGTTCAGCATTCCGTTGTACAAACCATAATGAACTAACTTGCGGTGGAAAGTCAAGCAAATTATTTCTAACTCTGCTATGACAAACAATATTGCCATAAGTAATCCTGTACAGATATCCTTTTGTTTGTGTGTGGGGAAAATATCCAGGAGTTGAAATCCTAGTTCAAAAACAAGCACATTTTGGATAGTATTAATCAATTTACCTTTATAGAGATATTACCAATTAATACCCCCACCGGTAATGTCCAATGTAAAAGTGATAATCATAACTGAAGTTTCTTATTATCAAAATGAATTTAACCAATCCTACGTATGGGTTTTCATCTAAAATTTTCCCTATTCTTTATTTTTTACAAATAATATTTTAATGAGCACCTTTGTGTGTATCCCTTCATACGCCCTTATTTCTCGAAGTGAAGTTAGTAACTCACAGCACCTATTACATGTATTCAAGAACTGAAATAACTGTACTAAAATGTTTCCAGAAAGCAGTGGGCGATTATCTTAGTTGGGGCTAGAGAGGACTTTTTCAAGATAAAAGCAAAGCGGGGATCATAGAGGGTAAAACTGAGACGAGGCAAGCCACAGAGGCAGCCGCCGGCGCGGAGGCGGAGGCCTCAGGATTTTGGCGACGGCCTTTCTTTGTCCCCTGCAGAGAAGAGAAGCAGCAGAGCTAACTGAAGATGTTAGCTGTGACTGACAAAAATTGTGTGAGAACTCATCGCTTTACGACGATATTGAGCTGAAGAATTTTCGCGATGAAATTTTCGCAAATGCACTTTCCGTCCATTTCTGAGGCTGTAAAAGGAGCCTGTAGGAGCTGCTGCGCGGCGGCAGCCATTCAGGTTCGGGGCTCCGGCTGGGCTCGGACCGAGCTCGGACCCGCGCAGACTCAGCCGCGCAGCCGCAGTCTTCTCCCCAAACAGCCACTGAGTTCTTTGCATTTCGTCTGCAACAGTGGCCAAGGAGTTCCAGGGACTCATCTCATCCTAGGAAATTTTTGGCAGTTAGTGAAATTAGAATATAACGAAGAACATCCAGAATCAGTCTCGGTGCTCTGGGTGTAGTCTCGTGTACAGGTGAGACTGCAACGAGACTGCAACTACAATTTCATTGTAAAATGAAATTTACATGTATATATTGTCGGGTGAATCTAAAGGGAAACATACATTCACATTAGCGAGGCGGGTTTTCTGTGAATTCAGTGTCTTGGCTGTAAACTTTGAAGCACAAATAAAGTGTTTTAAAATTTTAAATTGATAGATTAGACTATAAAAACAAACATTTTATCTAAAAACCTCACAAATTATATGAAATGACAAAGGATAAACCGGTATAAGTCAATGAGAAAACATAAGTATCCATAGAAAAACAGGCAAAATACATGACTTGGTAAATCTCAAAACTAATACAAATAGCTGACAAGCTTACGAAGAATGATCTACCTCAGTAGTAATAAAATAAATGCAAATTAAAGTGAGATTACAGTTTAACAGTACAGTTTTGGAAAGATGAAAATAACAATTATTTCTATCGACGTTAACTGGGTAATATACTCAAGGAATAGTGAAAAGTGACAATTTCTCCACACAGCAATTTAGCAATATGCATCCAAAGCTTTATAATGTGGATGTCTTCTCAGCGCAACTTTATGCATTTGTCCTAAGGATTATCACTTTAAACTCAAATGAGCTATTGTATGTATAATCTACAGAACTTTAACTTGCCAACTGAATTTCAGAAGCTCCTTTTAGAAAGAACGTTAGAAAAACCTAAAATTCAGTTTCATTAAACTTGTAAAAGAAGAACTATCATAAAAGTTGTAGTACAAGGAAACCTAGAGAGATTTTCTTTGCTTTGTTTTAGCTTAACAATCTGAATTCCTTTCAGTATGAATCTTAAACAGTAGCTACAGGAGTAGAACTTGATGTAGTATTCATAAGGGAGCAGGAGGTCCATTGCTTCCGCGTGCGTTGGTGGTATAGTGGTGAGCATAGCTGCCTTCCAAGCAGTTGACCCGGGTTCGATTCCCGGCCAACGCAGCTTGCGTTTTCTGAGTTTTTCCTCCCGATTTGAGTAGGCGGGGTTAGCCCTGCAAAGGCCTGAGCAAGTACGAGGACCTTTGACACCTGTGTCCTCAGACCGCGCGCCCCTAGGAGACTCCGAACAAGAAGCCACGGGGTCTGAGGTCCCACTCGCCAGGCAAGCATGTCTGCTGGGTTCAGCCTGGGAGTCACGGGAAGATACAATCATTTTGTCTTGGGGAATCTTTAGGGAACTGCCTGGTGTAGCGGCTGTCTCGCTTTGTTTCTCTGAATCTACGGAGGAGGTTTCGTAGTCAGGAGAAATCAGTAGCACAAACCCTCTCAGTTTCAGAGGGCTTGAGGGGTCCCTCACCCTCTGCGCCGCCCGCCCCTTTCCGGAGCCCCTGTTCGAGAAAGAGAAGCCGCGCTCTAAGAGCGCCGTTTGGAGAGTAAACAGGAAAATCCCTAAGCGCCATCTTTTGAACCTCCCCGGACTTCAGTACGCAGGCTCCAGAGTGTCCTGAGAGGAGTGGCGGAGCGTCGGAGTGGCAGAGAGGAGACCCGTGGGACTCCGGCCAGCGCCAACTACATGACCTGAGCAAATAAAACGCGCGGTCCGGCCAGCTTCAAAAGGCCCATAAATGGAGTATAAGCTCGCTGCCTTGCGGGTGGCTCGCCGTGATCGTATAGTGGTTAGTACTCTGCGTTGTGGCCGCAGCAACCTCGGTTCGAATCCGAGTCACGGCAGGAAATTGTAAACATCCTGTGTGGTAGCTAAATTTTGTTCAAAAACCTCAACATTTTAAAACTGAGGGTCCCCGGGAATGGTTTCTTCACCCTTTACCTGATCACTGCACAAGGTTTACCAGACTCAGCTCCCCTTCGGAGGTAGGAGAGCCCGGTGCTGGGGACGTGGAGCAGAGTTGTAGCGGGCTGAGGCTGCTCCCCAACATGGAGCCCTGCGCATTTCCACTCCCTAGGACCCTAGAACGTGATGACCTTGGCCTTTTGCTCAGGCAACACGGACTTTCAGAATTTAAAACCAGACTTGTGCCCCAGAATAGTGAACAGGGCTTGTTTGTCCTCGTCCCCCTCCCAGTAGTCGGGTTTTAGACAAGAAATGGGGTACGGCGCCAGAAGGAAGCAGCGAACGCCCGAATCTTTGCTTCCGGCAGGCCTCCTTCACGTCCCCTGGCGCGCTTCGCCTCTTCTTCAGTCCCAGCCGGAAGCAGCTCCGCGGGGAAGGAGAGGGAGGGGCAGGGTTGCCAGACTGGGCGGGCCCACGTGGCTCGGCGCACTCCAGTCCCTCGGCCAAGCCTCAGTTTCCTCTGGGACTAAAAGCTATCAGTAAAAGGCTGAACCGTAGAGCTTGGAATTATATCACTAGACAATGTTAAAGAAATAGGAAAACAAGCTTCTCGGGCGCCCGGCTAGCTCAGTCGGTAGAGCATGAGACTCTTAATCTCAGGGTCGTGGGTTCGAGCCCCACGTTGGGCGTTACATCTTTTTCTTCACTTCTCATCAAAGTGTATTAAGTCCTTTCTCTGCTAACAAGAAAACTTAATTTGTTTAGGATTTTGTGTTAAATTTTTAATGAAATTAAATACATGAATGTTTTCCCTTAGGGGTGCTGAGTTTTATGTCATTTTTTCCCCTGTAAGTCTATAAAGTTTTCATTGGGGAATTTTTGCAGGAAGAAAGGCATATAATTATTCTAATGAGTTGAACAGAGATTTGATGAGCTTCGGATAATTTTGTGATACACTCCCTGAAGCTTTTGGAAGGCCAGACCTGTTCGGTCCTGGGAATGCAATTTCTCTTTTTGTTCCCACAAGAAAGTAAGGGAAAGAGCCATCATCAGAAGTTTCAATCCAATGAAAAGTTAAAATCTCTTCTTTCCAATTTTTATTTGACCCAAGACCAGCTATAAAGTTCCTGCCCTGGCTGTGAGTTTTGGGCTCTTCTTTAGCAGCTAAAGTTTGGTTTGTCTGTCACAGGAAAACCAGGAGCAGGGTTACCTCTGTCAGAAGACTCTAAACTGAAGTCTCTGTGGATCTTTCCCAGAATCCTCCGGGGTCAGGAAGCACCATCCCTCCCCTTGTGAGGTGAGGTCAGCAAACAATAAAAAGAAAGGGAATGTGCGCAGTGACTAAATATCTGGTAGTGTTTTCAAGAAAAGAACATCTTGTTAGAATGTGGAAATGTGACTAGGGACAATCGCTTTGGAGGTCAATTAGACATGAATTAGCATTAGAAGTTAGCTTAGAATTAGACTTGATCAGGCATTGCCACTTCCAGGAAATCTGTTTCAGGGGAATGCTTGCACAATGGTGAAAGACATCAGTAGGAGATGCTAATTCTATACAACAATAACCAGGAGCAACAATTTCATGTCTATCCGTTGAGTAACATAGAAAAGATATACATTTGTCAAAGAAAAGTTTCAGTCTCTTTATAGTGTTTTTGGATACAACTATTTTAAGGCCTTTTAAGGGAAAAACCAATTCACATTATTTTTCTAAAGTTAAATTCTCCCAGCTCTGCAAAATCCTATGGAGATTCCCCTTTTATATATTTTTGCACCCATGTTTCTAAAATACAGGCAGATTGGATTGATTGTGGATCTGTGGAAAGGACAGGTTTCCATGCCAACTCTCTTAAGCGACCCTGTGTCCAGCGATGTTGCTCCAGTCCCGCTACTGGGTGCATTGTCTTTCATTTTGAAGTGAGCTTGCTGTAATTTTTGAGTGTTTATCACATTGTAATCTGTATCCTCAGACACTGAAGGAATTTCAAAAGTATTGAGATGGATTCTTTTATATTCAACGGTAAAATAAATATAATCAGAATTTAAAATGTACAATTTCTTTTCTCCTGAAAATTGTATCATTATGGAAAAATGGAAGAATCATGGCACTCATTAAAATTTTTTAAGAGATGCAGTTGTTTAAAGGACAGAAGTAAAGAAATGGTAATAATGGCATAGTGGCTTATGTTTAATGAAAACGTACAAGGTGCTCAAACACTTTATGTACATTTCTTTTCTATTTGTACTGGGGATTAAACTCAGGACTGTGTGCTGGCAAGGTGGACAGTGGAATCACTGAGCTAAATCTCCGGCCCCTTTGTGTACGTTTTTCTATTATATGTTAGATGAACTCACCAAGAAGGTACCCAACGTGGTCTCTTGTGAGCAATGAAACTGAGCAACATGTTCAAAAACACAAGATTTCAATCTTTCACTTGCTTGGCCAGACTGAAAACTATAGAGTTTTCAGGCGTCCAAGGATGGGTGAAAACACAGCTTTGGGAAGTAAGGAAATTGCCCAGTGGCTCTGGGTAAGCGCTGAAGCTCCAGAGTCTGCTAGGGGATGGGGGGAGGGGGAGAACGCTTTTGCTGAAATAGACCTCCTTTTAGACATTTTTCACGGATTTTGAGTTTTGCCTCGCATATTTGGTGTTTGATTGAAAGCTAGAACCACTTTTACGTGTAATCAAATAAGTAAAAGATTAACGTCCCTGGGTGGGCTCGAACCACCAACCTTTCGGTTAACAGCCGAACGCGCTAACCGATTGCGCCACAGAGACACAAAGACCTGGCCATTCAAACTCATTTCCTAGTCTCAGAAACTGATTTTTAACCTCGGGACCGCGAACATCAGGTCTCTAGGGTGATGCCGCGCGCGCGTTCCGGAACCGGAAGCGGGAGACACTGGGGCTCACAGTGGCACCGCCTGGCAGTGCAGCTTCCGGAAGTTGTCCGGATCCGACAGGGTCCCCAGTGGGCTTCCTCCCCGCCCAATCCTGGGTTTTTCTGTCCGAGGGACCTGGGAAAACTGAAGAAGAAGGGAGAAATCGAGGGCGAGTGGGAGTCCGGGGTAGGGGCTGCGCAGGGGCAGAAGATGCCCCGGGAAGCGAAGTGGCACGAATCTCTTTCCACTCGCTCTCGCCCTCTTCGCTGTCGGTCACGCCTTGTGATTGTGCGACTGGTGCTCTAAGAATCCGAAAACGGATATTCTTTAACTGGTTACGCTACTTAACGCCGCTGATGCTTTGAGGCTTCACTCTGGAGACGCAGGCCTCAGAGCAGGTGGGTGAACACAGTGCCCCTTTGGCCCCCGCGCACCGCGGAGTTGGCACCGGAGCAGTGCTGCACACCTTAGGCCAGGAGGGGGCGCCACAGTTCCGGGCTCTGACTCCGCCCCAAAGCCCCGTCCCACCTCTGCGCCTGCGTAGTAGGGAGAACGGGTGCCGAGCGGGACCACATGTAGGGGTCAGGATTTGTGATCCCGACCTCAGAGAAAGATGACTGGCGTTATTGGCGCAAAGTGAGTAGTGGTGTTTACTAAAGACAGGATGGTATATGACAACTGTAGCTATATTCCTTGTAAGTAAAGCTGAAAACCCTCGAAAGCTTTGGAGCTATTCTATTTTTTTCAATTATTGACATAATTTTTTTTTTAGAGCAAAACATTTACTGGTATATTTTAAGCATAATAATGACAACACTCATCATAGGGACTTGGCGCCTGTACATGATACATCTGCCTCTTTTTTCTCATCTCTCGTTTTAAAGGCCTACCCTCCCTATATACAAAAGCTTTGTTTCCATTGTTTTCCTTCTCCCTCCTCCTTTGTTCCTCGTACTTGATTTTTTTTGGTGCTGGGGATCGAACTCCGGATCCTGAGCTTGCAATCAGGTGCTGAAAACTGAGCTAAATCTTCAGTTTGCCTCTTCTTATTTGAACATTTTCTTCCCATTTTCCA
>PVIR01046211.1:0-10352 GCA_004026965.1 Petromus typicus
CATGTAAAAGTTATAGAAACCAGTAACCGCATCTAGCAACACTGCAGGACCCTACATCAGCAAAGAGATTAACAGTATTTATAAATTCTAACAATGAACAATTGGAAAGTGAAATAGGACAAATGATTTCATTACAATAGCATAAAACCATGAAATGGATAGAAATACAATAAAACGTGCAAGATGCATGCTGAAAATCACAAAAAGAAAAAAAAAAAACCTGATAAAATAAGTAGATCCAAGTAAGTGAAGAAAAATTCAATCATGTGGGTCCAGAGACTAGAAAACAGGAGGGTGTTAAGATCGACTTTCCCCAAAATGACACTCAATAAAATGCACACCAAATTCTCAAAAAAATTGATTCTAGAGTATATAGGGTCAGGCAAAAAACAAGAATAGCCCAGATCTTTTCAGAAGCAATATTCAGAGCTGAAGGGCTTACAGTTCCTGGATTTATAAAGAAAACTGCTGGGCCTGGTGTGCATCTCTAACTCCAGCCCTGGAGAGGCTGAGACAGGAGGACCTCTGTGAGTTCCAGTCCAGCCAGAGCTACACAGAGAAACCTTGTCTCAAAAATCAGAGGAATGAAGGAAGGAAAAATGAGGTGACAAAACAGTAATTGAGGTCATGTGGATTAATAAAGCCAATGGGTCAGTATGACAAACCAAGGACAGAAGAGTCCAAATAGAACATAGAGTTATGACCCACTGCTTTCCCAAAATGATGCCTAAGCAACTCAGAATCATAAAAAAATCAATGAGACAAATTCAGTCCAGAAATAGATGGCTTAGGATCAATTGATTTGTAAAACTGATGCATAAGTGATGTATTGAAATGTGATAGTCTTTCCAATAAAAGTATATAAAACAAAAGTACACCCATATTGAAAAACCAAACATTGACCCATAATTACACAAAGATGAACTAAAAATGGATTATAGGCCTACAAGCAAAATTCAAAACTATTCTTTGAGAAGATGGCATAAGTGAAATATTTTAAGTTCTTTATTTATGGAAGTATTATTCATAAGTGGCACTAATAATTTAATTTACAAAATAAAATTAATAAATCATAGTTAACATTTTTTATTCTTCAAACATTTTTATACAACAAAAAAATAATCTACAAATTAGTTGAAATTATTTGTAAGACATATCTCCACCAATTAATTATATATTTAAAATACAAAGAATTCTGACAATTCTATTAGAAGATGACAGATATCCCAATAAAAAATAGGCAATGAGTTTCAACAGGCACTCATGTGAAAAGATACACTAGAATATAATCACATAAAGTGATCACAGTACCACTAGCCATTGGAAAATATCAAAGTAAAACTATACTGAAATAATATTGTGTAGTCTCCACAGTGTCAAATGTTGGTAAAGACAGGAAGTACCTGTACTTCTCACATGTTGTAAGCAGGAATGAAAAATGACATAAACCTTTCATAAAACAAGATGACAGTTTCTTAAAGATAGTCACATGTGTAAAGTATAATCCAGCTATTCCACTGGTTGGTATTTACCTAAGAAAATGGTGGCATATGTTCCCACAGTACTTCTCAGTTACAGATCACAGCATTATTTGTAAGAGCCAAGACTGAATGAATAAACAAATTATATGCACATAAAGGTATACTATTTGGCATAAAAATGGATGCAAGTAAAATATGGATAAATCTCAAATCTCAAGGAACACATCACGCTGAGTACAGGAAACAACACCAAAAAGTCACATACAGCACAATTCCACGTGTACAGATTGTGCAGAACTCGGATGGTCTCCAAGGGCAGAGCGTACTTCAGGGGTGAACTCGAGGACAGATTGGGGGAGATGGGAGGGTCTGGTGCAACTGTCACTCTTCCTCACAGTTCGCAATCACCTTGGGAAGTTAAACACCCCCCACAAATGACCTAGAAATTATATGTTCATAAGAGAAATAAAACGATCCGTTCCCCAAAAGACTTAGACATCAATGTTTTATAGCAGGATTTCCCATAACTCCAAACTAGAAACAACGGAACATCTATCAAGAAGCGAATGCTTGTTTGTATAATGGATGCTTTTAGTAATGCACAAAGGCAAATTCATGACTCTGTGTTGTAGATAAAATTCAAAAGCTTTAGGCAGAGCCAGAGAAGTCAGATGCAAGAAAAATACCAGATTCCACCCACTTTCTGTCCTAAAAGAGCAAAATGAATTTCTACTGACCGTCAGACCGCAGTCACCTGATTTGTGGTCAGAGGGCCCGGACACAGGCTCCTGAACAACTGTCCAAAGGGATGGGACAGGCCTGTCTCTCCTGAGATGAAGCCCACACAGGCCTGTGGACTGCCCGGAACCTGTAGAATAGCGTCCTGAAGACAGCTATGTTCTGCTCCATATAGGTTATTCCTCAGCACCGGTGATTTGTAAAAGGGGGCAGAAGGGCATATTGGAAAGAAAAATGAAAGAGAACAAATCCTTGAGGCTTTGGATTTGTGTTTCCCCTGCCATTCATTAGAGACAGCAGGTGGCTTACGCCAAACTGGGTTTATTTTTAGGAAAGTGCACAGTGATGTACCCCTGGGGGTTGTTTCCTAGCTGCGAGTATTTCCTTTTGCAGTTTGCTTACTGCAAAGAAAACAAAAGAGCTGGGAAAGAGCTTGGTGACTGCATAAAAACATGAGTGCTGTGTCCTTCCTGGGATATATTTGGAAACAAAGATCTAATGTCATTTTCTCTCATCGTAATGATCAGTACTTCAGCGCTGGCCTCCGTCATCATGGGCACAAGAGGAGGAGCCTCGGGCTGGTGTCAGAAGAGCTGGGCTTGCTCCTCCCAGCGGCTGAGGCCTGTGAGCCGCCCGGCCACCCGCCAGCTCCTGGCCTCGCCTCCCCGTCTGGGGGAAGACGGGTCTCCGCTGGAGTGACCACGACTGACAGGTTCATGTGCGTTCCGTGGGAATCGGGGAAAAGGGGTATCTAGCTCTTAATCTTATTAGAGATTTAATTTTAGGAAAGTCAAGGATTGGCTTTGGGTCGAGTGACTCAGGTTGGAGAGAGTGTCACAATCCAAGGTAGCCACCTGAAGTCACGTGAAACGACCATAAAGATGGATAGAACAAAGGCTGTGTAATCAGAAAACTGTGGTTTGTATTTTCCACCTCTGATAACACACCAAAAAAAGAATCATTTCATCTTGGGTAAATTACTTAACCCTTTAATCCTGTGTTTTTCTAGCTATACAGATTCAATGGTTATATAGAAGAAGTTTCCTAAGAAAAAATTGAAAAAAACTTGTGAAAATACCTACTTTAATGCCTGATACATTAAATTTGTTAAATTAAATTTGGGTTAGTTAAATAAACATAAGAATTTGCAGAGTTTTTTCTGAAGTACCATTATCATCGCCTCACTAACAGTCCGTGCAGCCACAGAAGGCAGAGTGACACAGCGAACTGGGTTCTGACCATTACAGAACCCCCCTTTCCTCATCATTATCGTAAGCATCCACTGAGAAGGTTCCAGGCACCATGCTCTGCTGAGAGATGGTCTGGAATCCCCCCTCAATCTCCTAATAACTTAGGTACTATAATTTACCCTTATCTTCTGAACACTCTGAGAGGCTGAGTGTCTTGACTCACGCCCCACTGCCAGTAGTTCTGAGCTAACACTGAGTGTTTAACTTGTGACCAGCCCCTCAATAAATGAACTTCAGAGCTGTGCTATTAAAAAGGGTGTCAACATTGCACAGCTCACAACAGGTCATTCAATGGCAGCAGGATGATCCAGGTGGATCCCGCCGGCTGATTCTCAGGGACACACGTCCTAAGGCTGTCATGCTTTGCCACCCCAGAATGTTTGTGTAACCCCAGAACACCTGCTGCCAGCTGCTTTTGTGATGAGAAACACACTGTCGTCCAGGCGCACCTGCTGTTTCTGGGTACCCCACGGAACCCTCTGAGCACAGCAAACATGTCAGAAGCCCTGGCGCAGAGTGTCACAAAGTTATGTCCCCCCGAGGGAGCACCCACAGGAGAGGAAGACAGGAGGGGCTGGTGGGAGACACGAACGGATGAGTGCAGTTCACCCAGCAGGAAATTACGTATGAAGCTTAATATCATCATCCTTAGTGAATAAATCAAAACTACAAGGTACCATCTCATGGCCTCTGGAGAGGCTGTAAACAAGTCAGCATATAAAGCAAACAACGAGTGTGGCTGAGGACGTGACACAGCAGTGCCCTGCTGCTGACAGTCACTGATGAAAACCGTGCGTTGGCTCTTCTAGGTCTTAGAAGTAAGATCCCACACAGTGCGTGTGGTTAGGTTTTCTGGTGTTTTCGGTTTTCTCTTCCAGAAAGAATGCAAAGCAAATTCTCAGAGAAGTACAGAGTGCCCTCGTCCAAAACAGCACTGTGTGTGGTAGCTGTGAGAGCAACTCAGGTGGCCCTGATGGGCAGTGGACAGTCAACTGGCACAGACACACCATAAAACACCATTCAGGGGCTGGGGATTTAGCTCTGGCCCTGGCACCTGCCTCATAAGACAAGGGCCCAGGTTCAGTCCCCACATACAACAATGCCAGGCATGGAGACTCATGCCCACCAACAATCAGTGCCACATACCAAACTGCCAGCATGGTAGCTCATGCCTGTAATCCCAGCACTTAGGAAGCAGAGGCAAGAGGATTGCTGAGTTGCAGGCTGAGTTCAGGACCAGCCTGAGCTACAAAGTAAGACCTTGTCTCAAAAAAACAAACAAACAAACAAAACACCACTCAGCCTCTGCAGAGAAAACTAACACGTGTTCTAGGTGGGTAAACTCTGAGCAGTTTATGCTTAATAAAATCAGTGTCCAGATGGCCAGTGGTTTGTGATCCCTTGCAGGATCACATGGTGCAATCCACACTGACACCTTTGTCATGAAAAGACAAATTCTGCATAATCTGATTGAAAGGAGATCATTGGAGGGGTTAAAATCATGGGGACAGAAAGTAGAATGGGGCTGTCAGGGCCCGAGAGAGAGGGCGGGATTGGAGTTTACTAGGGGATGAGAGGAAAGTTCGGGTTCCACCAGAGGAAAATCATTTGGAGAAAGACAGCAGTAATGATCACAAAAGGTCACCCCATGGCTCTGTACAGCTGTCATGATTAAAGTGTAGGTGTTAGGGTCTGTGTGCTTTACTACTGCTTTCAAAATGGGAAAATACATTGTCTGAGCTCCAGGAAGGGAAGGAGGGAGGGAGAGAGGTGGGGAGGAAGAGGCCAGGAACTAAAAGCTAGAGGTCTGGGCCCCACGATCTGCTCCCTCCAGCCCATGCTGCCACCCAAACAGAGCCCCCAAGTCACCATCTCTTCCACTCACTCTGACACCCAATTCCCTCTCTAACATCCATCAGCAGCCAAGTTCCCAACACAGAGTCTCCTCCCGGGACGTTTTAGATCCCAGCAGAAACAGTCATGAGGCGACTGCTGGCTCCCCGCTCCTCCGTTCTCCTGCGAGCTTTCCCTGTGGCCTACTCTAATCAAAACCTTGCCAGAACATGAATTCCGTGGGCCATGGTTCACGGGTGACAAGTTGACACATTACAAAGCCAAAATAAACCCACCTTGTCAGCCTGGCCCTTGCACACATCTTCTTAGACTGTATTTAATCTCTAAGCCACGGCAGTACAAGTTGCACTTCTAAATGATACAAGCACCAAGTTTCAGCACAGATCGTATTTACTCTTCCACAAGAGAGGAGCAGTGTTACTTATTTGGTCCTGGAAAATATTTCCCACTTTCCTCCTTTGATATCTTCTGATATCAGCACTGAGATACAAAGTTGACTGCTATTAATGTGTCTTACATTAAAAGACAGAGGATGTGAAAGGAAACTAACAGCTGACAAGTTTATTTGGTTGTGACTAACTTGGAAGCTTTGTGACTGTCACAGTGTCTGGATGGCCAGTCATTTGTGATCCCTTACAGAATCACATGATGCAATCCACACTGACACCATGATGCCAGCCTTGACCGTAGGTGTGAAAATGTGGAGATACTACAGCTACAGGTGATCAGGAACTTCCCACGGCACAGCTCAGGATAGAATGCACCTCCTGAGACTGCACGTTCAGTGCTCTGGTCATCAGCTAATCTGAGTATTACTGCAGGGTCCATTTGTTAGATGATTTTGCTGTGGTTTTATGGCCATGCTCACAGCTTTCCCAAGGATTATCTTCATCTGTGTCGTTGATCCCCGTGATCCATATAAAGGAACTGAGGCTCAGAGAAGTAAGGTCACGAAAGATGCTCAGCTTACAAAGGGAGCAGATGGATCCTCATCCGGATGGGTTTGAACTTAGAAGCCCTGTGCTAACCATTTAGTTGTCTTTGTCTTCTGGGAGACTGCTCAAGATTTTACAGGACCTGGGCACTTTCAAGGCAAGATTTTATCTGTTTTCTAGAAGCGCTCTTCCTTCTTATTTGGCTGGACATCAGGCTGTCTTATTTGCCTTAAGATCATTCATTGATTTGAATCCATTTACTCACCAAATGTTTACAGAGTTCATATCATGTGTAAAGCCCTGTTCTAGGTATCAGGCTATAGTGAGTAGGACAGAGTCTTCCTCTTGCACTGAGATCAGATGGCAAATAAACAAGTACATGAAGAAGTTAAATAAGATGATTTGATGAGGTAGAAGGTTATCTAACAAAGAAACAGAACAATGTGATATTTTCTCTTTATTCACTGGTCCCAAGGTAATCTATACTTTCCTTTTATTTATGCATCTTATTAAATTGCATTAGGTTATGATTTGGAGCTGCACGCTGAATACTCCCAGAACAGACAACTTCTGTGTATTTTACCAGAAAAGAATTGGAACACTGCTAAACTTTGATGAATAAATTCATTTGTGGCCTGATAGGTCTTTGTGCCATGCAAGGGGGTGAATTTCCAAGCACTCGGTCATTGGTGACCCATCTTGCAGCACTGTAAGTTTGAGCAAGTTTAATATTTCTCAAGCTACATGAACTTTAGTTCTAGCTTGTCCTCAACTAATATATAATGACAACAGTTTGAACAGACTCCATGGACATGAGCCTCCTTCCAAGTGCTTGGAAGTGTGAGCACGGGTTGGTCTGTGTGGTCACATAGGATTTACG
Source organism: Petromus typicus (assembly GCA_004026965.1). Taxonomy (NCBI): domain Eukaryota; kingdom Metazoa; phylum Chordata; class Mammalia; order Rodentia; family Petromuridae; genus Petromus; species Petromus typicus. The sequence continues at coordinate 7,139 of PVIR01046211.1, forward strand.
AGCCTCTACTTCTGGGCTAATATTTTTCATCAGCTCCCAGCAACCCCCATTATAAAAACAAACAAAAATGAACAAACTAGGGTCTCACACTCAGCCTAGGTGCCACATAATTAAAATGGACTCTGGAACAGGCCAAGTTTCTCAAAAAAACCAAAACGGGATGTTTGTCTCCACTAATTAAAGGAGGCTTCATCTCTCCTATAAGAAAAGTGATTTTGCGGGCCGGGGAGTTAGCTCAGTGGTTCCAGCGCCTGTCTTGCAAGCGCAAGGACCCAGGTTCGATTCCCCGGTAACCACATAACAATACTGGGTGTGCCAGCAGCAACCAGTACCACATACCACAGTGCCAGGCGTGGTGGCTCACGCCTGTAATCCCAGCACTCGGGAGGCAGAGGCAGGAGGATTGTGATGTGAGTTTGAGGCTGAGCTCAGGGCCAGCCTGAACCACAAAAAGCGAGACCCTGTCTCAAAAAAAAAACAAACAAACAAACAAACAAAAAAACCTAAAGAAAAGTGATTTTGCAATGGCCAAATTGCTGTCTTTTCCCTCAGTTTCTGTTTTCCTTACCCCTCATGTCTGTAAAGCCAACCTTCTCTGCTCACTGGAATGCGTGTTCCTTTTACTAGGATGAGGAGCTGCCTGGTTGTAAAGTCTCAGATAAGAGCCAATTATGATGTCTAAACTAATTTTTTCATAATTTTCTCTCATGTCAGCATGAATGAGCAGAAAACTGTCCTTATCTTCAAGCACATGTGTATTTGTTTATTTTTTCCTTTGGTGTTAGGCTCAGGTTGATTCCCAGCCAGGATGACTTCCTCCCCCAGTGGTCATTTGACGGTGTCTAGGGAATTCGGACTTTTACACCTGGAAGGAAGGGACTTGGTGCAGGATAAAATGGGCAGAGCCCATTCTGCTTCACATCTGATTGTATGTGGGTTGACTGCCTGCAGCCATAAACCAACAGTGTTCATGATACTGAAGTGAGAAGGCCTGGGATGGCGACGTTCACTTGTTCTCTTACGAGACCAGGAATCCAGGAGACCATCTTGCATATAAAAATCTCATATCCCCCAAAACTAAACTATGTGACCCATATGCACATGGTCAGAAGAAAAAGAAGCCATGTGAGCAGAAAGTGCAGGTTTCCTCCTCAAGCACATGGACAACTATCCCACAGAAGTCGCTCCAAAGCAGGCTGACCTCCACGTAACAGGAATTGTTGGGTCCTGTGGAAAAGCTACAGTGATTTGTGAAGGATGAGACATTACAAAGCCCACAGAGAGCTGAATGAAACAAGGGCTGCATCCGCGGAACATTACAGTGTCACATTCTGATCCTTCTCTGCCCTGTCTTCTCTTGTCTCTCTCCAGACTCAAGGCTGAGAAGGTTGGCAACAATCAGAGTAGAAGGTGGAAGTGACAGAAGAGAGATTAAGAAGAATCTTTCCTTGCTTTGATCCTTATTCTTTGAGCACTGAACAGACCAATAGGTAAGATGGAAACTTAGGGGTTGGACACAGATAAGGGATGAAGTTTGAGCTCCTGCCCACGCTCCAAATATGCAGACATGAACTTTGTACAGTAGGCTTCCCCAAGTGCAAGAATGTCAGGGAACAGGGACTTTAGAGATGATGGAACTTATTGTTTCCCAAAATAGGTTGTAAACTGCTGGTAACACAGAGATGAATGCCAATTTGCAGATGGGTGTGATTTTAGGAAAACTGTGTGGCATGATTGAAAGATAGAGTGAATGCTTAAGTTTAAAAAAAATCATTATAGTAAGAGACACACTGCCAAAAATGACGGGATAAGTATATTTGAAGAGAGAAGGAGTATTTTAATGGGGATTGATGGGAATATATCTTTTATTGTAATGCATTTTGAAAATTTAAAGTCCAGCAAATTTTAGGATCACAGCTTATTGATCAAACCTTTCTAGCAGCTATCAAATAAAAACATTTTGTTGTCCACCTATCCATCAGATCCAGCATTATGCAACTCTGGCTCTCCCCTCAAGTCAAAATGATTATGAAAGTTCCCTTTGAATCGACTGAGGATGTGGTGGAAGCAGAACACCACAGCCAAACACCTGAGAGAGAACTCACAGCTGCTTCGGAAAGGGCAAGAATGACAGGATATAAGATGAGAAGTGAGGGGGGAATATTGTGAGAACTAACAGCTAATGTCCTTTACTCTAATAACTTTTGGAAAGCATTATAATATTCACTGTATGTTTTTAATCACACCTTGCATTTGATAGCAGTCGTGAAGGATTTTTGACCCTTCTTTTCCCAGATCTGTACATGTTCGGTCTTCTCATTCAGGTGTCAGTACTAAAGCCTCAAAGGGACTCACTCTGACCAGGGTGACTGATGTAGTGCCTGAGTTGCCTCCTGGATTTCACTGTGCCAGCACTTCCTCTGTGACCCTTCCTGCTGCTGCGATGTTATAATTTATTATAATAAGCTGGGCCTCTTCTCATGCCCTGTCCTGTGAGAATCAAGCACAGTGAGAAGTAGTGTGGTCTTCTCATGATGAAAGGTGGGTTTTCTGGGGTTCACACCTGTGTCTGGCCATTGCAGGTGCTCAGTATGAATCTGTGAGAATCAATTAACTTGCTGTTCTCTGGACTGAGTGGGAAATGTCTTACTTCATCACATCCCTTGCAGGTCCACAAGCTCTTTCTTACAATGGTATGATGTTTCACCTGTCCAAGGGACCCACGCTTGGCCTCAGCAGTCACAGATCAAGAGATCTGCAGGGGCTGACAGAGCACAGTGGGGAGGGGGTGCAGAAGCCAAGAGGTAGAGGTGGAAGCTGGAGCTACAGGAGATCCTGACTTCCAAGGACCCTCCCTACCAATCCCAGGAAAAGGGTGTCTGAGCTGCTAAGACCCTGAGGTGGTGGAGAGTTTGGAAAGACGAGGGCCCCCCACTCTCTTGCAAATCTTCCCAGTCCTGGGGGCTGGAGTGGGCTGGGCAGAACGTTTGCTAACTGACAGCATCTAATTGTCTCCCTTTGGATGCCAAGACCTGCAATTTCCACTGACTGTGAGGAGAGTTTCCAAAGCCTGAGGGGACTTTCCAGCAGAGACAGCCATCAGATGAAGAGTAAAACCCTTTCCCTGGGAAAAGGCTGTTTACTGATTCAGGAGATAGGATTTGGGCTGGGAGTGGCCCTGGCTTCAGCATTCCTCCTCCGAGGTGCTAGGAGG
>PVIR01046212.1:0-10369 GCA_004026965.1 Petromus typicus
CCTAAGCCCGATTTCCCTGCTACAACAAAATTCAAATTATTTCAAAATAAGGCTCAAACACTTGAATATTATAGAAATATTTACAGGCAAATTTTAAGAAGTTTTAAAGGTCATAATAATTCACCTTTACAAAGGAAAAGGCAACTAACAGATTAAATATTTTAACCTTATAATCATAGTAAAACTTTGCAAGAAGAATTTTTAGATACTTCTAGCTATTTTCTATATTCAGGTAGGAAATTGGTCCTTCCTTAAACTAAAGTCATTTTAAAGCTATCAGGCTAGTCAAAGTAAATTTAGAAGAAGAGTCACTACATAAACAATTTTAATTTCATTAAGAACATCAGTGCATAGAGAATACAAATAAACAGTCTGAGTGGGGGCCTTAACTTGGGCTATTTATTAATTAATGGTAGGTCACTTGAAATAAGAGCATTAAAGGTAGTAATATCTTTTCTCTAAGCTTCAGTAAAGTCTTGTACTTCCACAGAATTCTCAAAAACAAAATTTGTCAAGTGGCGAGTGTGAGAGTCGTGTGTAACACATAATCATATAGAAACCCACAGTGGTTGCAACTAAGGCACAAGTTCAAGGGAGTTATTAGAGGTCCCAGGCTCATTCAGAATCAGCTTTTTCTTTAAAGAAACTTACTCCTTCTACTTAGAATTAATTCAAGAATTACAAAACTACCTTGGCTCTTCAAGGCACATTTGCTTCTTTTCTGAAAAGCTATAGGAACAACGACACAAAAACATACAAACCAGGTTCAATGAAACTGCCAGACCATCAGGTAAAAGACCTTACACTCCAGAGTATGGTACATTTCATACATGATTTCCCCACATAATATGACAAACAGAAAACCAACATTACAAATAAGATCTTTAAAACAGAATGACATCATTTCAGTTCATCTTTAGTTCTGAAATTTTTCCAAGTTTTGTAAACGTTCAAAAAAGGAAAGCTTCTCTAGAGTGCTGTAAAAGAACTAACAAGTTTCGCCTCTAAACAGCATTGGAGTTCTCCTCATCCCCTCCCTTTGAGTCCACAAAAAGCATAGATTTCATCTTAAAAGGCACTAAGTGGCACATAAGAAAATTAAAAGCTGCATTTCCATTTTTTCCTTTAGCTTTTCTCCCATAAAGTGCACAAAGCAGAGAATAATAAAGATCTAACAGCAAAGACAAGGAATGCCTCCAACAGAAATGGAAGCATGCTTAAGAATTTGAACCCACACGAGAGGTCAGTTCATTTGCTACAGTGTCCTGTCGAAGCTCTCCCTGGAGGGTCTCAGGCCTGCTGTTCCTCTAGACCTGTGGCCATGACAGAAACCGAGATCCTAGGGGCTGGTCGGGTTCTTGCTGGATCCTCCTGTTAAGGCTACTGAGCTTTTTTATCCGCAGAAGATCGCCCAACAACTGCATCCCTCACAGCAGCCTGAGTGGAATTACCAATATGAGAAGAAGCCTGCAAAAATCCATTTATTCAACATGTAAGTTAATAAAATACAGCACAGCATCAAGACAGTGAGTCCCTGCAGATAAACTTTCAAATGCAGAATCTCTGTCTCCATGATAGGTGTCTCACAGAAAGCAAGGGACTAAGAACACAGGGTGAGAGAAGGATGGGGCAATGGCTGACTCCAGCACAAGCTGTCACTTGGGGTTTGGGGGAAGTTTTCTTGGCTTCACGAGATACCGACGTGACTAGTCTGTTCATGTTACTCAGAAAAATAAACCAGCATCAAAGATCTGTGAATCTAGAGATCAGGTCAATGTCAAAGCCATTGGCTTTTTGGAAGATTTTAAATGAAGGACAAGTCAGTCATTCAGTAGGATTCAGAATAGAATATTTCATAAACTACACACTTTTTTTTTTTTAACAAACCTCTTGATTTTTCACCAGAGTGAAAAATACACCGGGATGGAGATGGGGAAATCACAAGGAATTATGTATGTATGAAGAGCATATAATTAAAGTTTCCTGTGAGGAACACAATGAGCTGGAACCTTTTTTGCATTAAAGGGCCATTTTTAGGCATGAAAAAAATATCATGAAGAAATACTAATATCCTGAAGGAGAATAAAGCCCATGAAAAAAAAAAATTAAACAAGTTGCTTATGGCTTCTTTTACTATGAAATTCTTTCAAACTGATATACTCTATTTTACAACAGAAGCAGAAACACAATCATCAACTTTCATCCTCCTCAGCCCGCACCACTTACCTGCTCTAACACATATGCTGCGCCAGAATCAATAGCACCACCCAGCTCGCGGTATTGACCGGAATACCGGATGTATCCCCAGGTGAGGAGCGCTATTAACAGCAGTCCAACCATACAGTTGAACAGCTGGGCCACAACCTCAAGACCAACAAAGCCAGTGAGGCCAGAGGCTATATACAAAGCCACGATGCCTGTGAACAGCACGGCGGGGGTCCGGAAGGTGCTGAAGACATTCTTGCTGCTATTGTGCTTGCAGAAGTTTTCATAGAGTTCCTTGATTTCCTCCTCCAGCTCTTGCTGATAGCGAAAACTGAAATCCTTCCCACCCATTTTCTTGGTCTTCTTAAACTGGTCCAGAGCAAGCTGTCTGAATTCAGAGTGCTTCTCCTCTAAAATGTCTGGAGACAAGTAAGGCTTCTCTCCCCCACAAACCTAGAAAGAACAAAGACATGAGAGGTTGAAAATCTCTTCAAAAACAGAAGCCAAACAAAACAAGTGAAAAGCCACAGAAAAGGTTGTTAAGTATTAGAAATTAACTTCAGAAAAACAGGTAAAGTTTGCTTGCTTACAATAAAGTCTAGGTTTGCTTCCTTTGATAAGCACACTTAAATAATCAAGGTAATATTCATCTGGAATCACAGGTAAGAAATGGTAATAATGATGATACCAACTACCAAGATGAGCTGAAACAGCTCTGCTGCCTCATCCTCTGAAGATGGACTTCTCACATTAGCAACAATGCTCAGAGAATAGGTATTTCAGAAAAAGGCACACGCCCACCTACCTCTTCCATGTTGTTGTAATAAACATCCTTGGCAGAGGCTGCAGCTGCTAAATTGTTGGCTTCAGCAGTGGCCTTTTAAGAAAACAAAGTCTCAACTATAAATTCTCCTCTTTTAACATTCTTTTACAAATAATCAAGTAAAACATATTCTGTTACACCAATCATTTGCCTTTATTAGCCTTCTGCTATTTGGTTTCCTTATAGTTCAACAAGTGCAACAAAATGCACTTTTCCTGCCAAATTTTCTGCCTATATATCTACCTATTCTTGGACCTAACAATTTTTAGCATAAATTACACCTCTAAGAATATACAATTTTCTTTCCTATAATTTTTTTTTTTTTACTTTTTTTAGGTTTTTTGAGACAGGGTCTCACTTTGTAGTTCAGGCTGGACCTGAGCTCAGCCTCCAACTCACATCACAGCAATCCTCCTGCCTCTGCCTCCCAAGTACTGGGATGACAGGCGTGAGCCACCACGCCCGGCACTGTGGTATATGGTACTGGTTGCTGCTGGATCTGAGTCTCTACATCAGTACTGTATGTGGTTACTGAGGATCGAACCCGGGTCCGTGCGCTTGCAAGACAGACACCAGAATCACTGAGCTAAATCCCTGGCCCTCTTTGCTATAATGTAAAAAATGACAGAAGTACGGGCTAGGGTAAACCACTTGCGTAACATATTCAAGCCTCTGGGTTCCATCTCCAACACTAAAAAAAACCTTTTTTATTTTTAAAAACTAATGGGCCAGGGCTGTAGCTCAGCAGTGCCATGCCTGCCTGACAAGCACAAAGTCCTGAGTTCAATTCTTGGAACTGGGGGAAAAAATAATAATAAATTGAAGCCAGGTGTAGCAATGCCTGTAATCCCAGCACTGAGGAAAGTGAGGCAAGATCATCACAAATTCAGGAGCACCCTGGGCTACACAGCAACTCAGAGGTCAACCTGGACTATATGAGCCCCTGTCTCAAACAAAAAATTGCAATATAGGGGCTGGGGATTTAGCTCAGTGGTTCCAGCAACTGCCTTGCAAGTGCAAGGACCCGGTTTGATCCTCAGTAACCACATACAATACTGGGCGTGGAGACTCACCCCAGCAGCAATCAGTACCACATACCAGTGCCGGGCGTGGTGGCTCAGACCTGTCATCCCAGCACTCGGGAGGCAGAAGCAGGAGGACTGCTGTGATGTGAGCTCGAGGCTGAGCTCAGGGCCAGCCTGAACTACAAAGCAAGATGCTGTCTCAAAAATAAAATAAAATAAAAAATAGGGCCAGGGGTTTAGCTCAGTGGTTTCAGCATCTGCCTTGTAAGTACAAGGTCTCTAGTTAGATCCCCAGTAACCACAGACCACAGTGCCAGGCATGGTGATTCACTCCCACCAGAAATCAGTACCAGTACCACAATGCCAAGTGTGGTGGCTCATGCCTATAATCCCAGCATTCAGGAGGTAGAAGTAGAAGGACTGCTGTGAGTTCGAGGCTGGCCTGGGCTACGTAGTAAGCTGAGAGTCAGCCTGCACTAAAAAAGTGAGACCTTGTCCCCAAAACAGGGGCGGACTTGAAATATAGCTCAGTGGCAGAGCACACCATGATTCTATACCCAGTGGTGCAGAAAAAAATCACATCAGGTAATAAATGCTCTTCGATTTAGCATACGAAAGTCAGAAATTATGTCTTCAGCAAATAACATTTTCCAGCTGAAAATTAAAAACAAAAATCATAAATAGATCACTGGGACCTGTTGTACTGAAGTAACTAGAGATGGCCAGGAATTCCTTTTTTTTTTTTTTTGAGATAGGGTCTCGCTTTGTGGTTCAGGCTGGCCCTGAGCTCAGCCTTAAACTCACATCACAGCAATCCTCCTGCCTCTGCCTCCCAAGTGCTGGGATTACAGGCATGAGCCACCATGCCCGGCACTGTGGTATGTGGTACTGGTTGCCGCTGGACATGAGTCTCCACGCCTAGTATTGTGTATGTGGTTACCAGGGATCAAACCGGGGTCCTTGAGCTTGCAAGACAGGCGCCGGAACCACTGAGCTAACTCCCTGGCCCGCCAGGAGTTCCTTATTAACACAGTGGATACGCTTCACCTAATTAAATAAAACAGACGGTCCCAAAGTATGTCTGCAGGAAGTATAGCCACAGTGAGAAGCCGTACTGTTGTAACTGAACCACTGTGAACACAGACAAGAAAACCAAAAGAAGCTACACTGAGATAAATGTGCTGAAACTCCAGAGACTTCCAAATAATGGCAAAGGGGAGCAAACAGGCTTTATTGGTTTTTTTTAAGACAGGGTTTCACTACATAGTGAAAGGCTGTTCTTTTTTTTTTTTTAGGTTTTTTTGAGACAGGGTCTCACTTTGTGGTTCAGGCTGGCCCTTAGCTCAGCCTCAAACTCACATCACAGCAATCCTCCTGCCTCTGCCTCCCAAGTGCTGGGATTACAGGCGTGAGCCACCACACCCAGCACTATGGTATGTGGTATGTGGTACTGGTTGCTGCTGGGCGTGAGTCTCCACACCCAGTATGGTATGTGATTAATGGGGATCAAACCCGGGTCCTTGCGCTTGCAAGACAGGCGCTGGAACCACTGAGCTAAATCCCTGGCCCAGTGAAAGGCTGGTCTTAAACTCAGTATGTAGCATAGGCTGGCCCTGAGTTCACACTGATCCTCCTGCCTTAGCCTCCCAAGTTCTGGGACTATAGTCATGTCCCACCACATCTGGCTGTTTAATATTTTTAAGTTGACAGCTTGCCTGAGAAGGAAACTTCCAGAATTTATTATGGCAATTAAAATATCCAATATTGGGGCCTGATTTGGGGAGACAAATCCTGATTAACACAAGGTTCTTGTGAGTGAATTTTCAGAGCTGAATAGGGAAAATTGAGTGTGTATTTGCATAGGTATGTATATAGGTAATACATTCTTATGGTCATCATACTCTATTATTAGCCATACTTCTATCAAACATAAACTCTGATTTCTTTCATGATTGATAGGGACCCCACACACACACCAGGGATCAAACTCAACCTTTCATATGTGTGGCAAGCATGGCACCCCTGAGTTAAATATCCATTCTGCCAAGAAGAATTTTTTTTTTTTTTTAGGTTTGTTTTTTTTTTAAATAGGGTCTGACTTTGTAGTTCAGGCTGGCCCTAAACTCAGTCTCAAACATCACAGCAATCTTCCTGCCTCTGCCTCCCGAGGGCTGGGATTATAGGTATGAGCCACCACGCCCAGCACTGTGGTATGTGGTACTGATCGCTGCTGGGCGTGAGTCTCCACACCCAGTATTATATATGGTTAACCGGGAATTGAACCCAATTCTCTTGCTTGCAAGACAGGTGCCGGAACCACTGAGCTAAATCCCTGGCCCCCAAGAAGATTCTTAAAAGGGGATATTTAGGAGATGATGAATTAGAGTGACTTTTTATGTCTTTTTTGTCTGATGGTAGAACATGTCTTCTTCTTATCAGCACACCAGTCTATGACTTAAGGGCCATTCAAATCCAGCATGATCTTCTTTTGGCTAATTCAATTAGCAAGGACTGCTTCCAAAATGGTCACATTCTGAGGTTCCAGATGGACATACCTTCCACCATACATATGTGTAGATTATGAATGGGTTAAATCACTAAATGTTAAGTACACAGTGTTTATTACACTTATAAAATAAGACATTCTGTATATAAGCAATTTTTCATCTCATAATTATGCATAATTTGGTTTATCAAGCTAAAACTATAAAATACATTTACAGAGTTTTTTTCTTTCCAGTATTACAGTATGAATTAAATCTAGGGCCTTTAATTGAGCTGTATCCCTACTACACTCCTTTTTATGTTTTTTTTTTTTTTTGAGACAATCATGTTGGCCCCCTCATGGTCCAAACAGGTAGAAACATGTAAGGCTTCCTTTTTTATGTGAAAAAGCAAGTCCAAAAATAAACACAAGGCTGGAAATAAGTAGCTCAGTGGTACAGCCCTTGCCTCGCACCCTGGGTTTAATCCCTAGAACCATAACAAACAAACACACAAAATTCCAGAAGCAAAACAGTCCGCCTCAGAGTATTATATTCGCAATGTTATAATAATCAAAGAAGCACAGGGCAGTAATCCTAGCAATTGGCAGGCTGAGGCAGGAAGATTGTAAAGTCAAGGCTAGTCTGAACTAAAAGGAAGACCTTATCTCAAAAATATATAGAAATATATAAAATACATTAGTGTATATATACACATTGATATATTATTTTACTAAATATTACTAAGCACATAAAAATATATATACACACATACACACACACTGAAAAATAGGGAATAACTAGAAAAAGAAATTAAAGAATGTCTTTTAGGATATCAAAGCACCAATTTACCTGAAGCATGGATTTGGGGTGAGGCAGGTCTTCTCCTTGATAAATTTTAATATATGCCTTAGAATATAAACATAAAAATGATTATAAAAATGCCATTCTGTCATATTTAATTCATACTTTTAACTTCTGGAACCAGGTACCATACAACCACATTTTGCTAAAGACCTACATCAATAACTATGAATTAGCAAAAAACACAACACACCTTCGAAGTGCATGTTAGCATTTTTAGTTATCTAAAAATGTCAAGCAGCACAAGCCTACAAAGGCAAGGGTTCCCGACAGACTCCCCGTGCACACTGGCCTCACCACGACCTGTGGACAGAGACTGTCCACCTGGAGGCCGCTGTGTCCCATCTAGGTGCCGTCTCCTACTCACAGCAACTTCCTAACCATCTCCTGTCCACACCATCTTCCTTGAGGAACAATCTTCCTTTAGCCACAGTAATCACTCCTCTAAGAGAGTGGAAGAACATCCATTTGGTTCTTAGACCCATACTGCCACCCAGTGGTCCACTCTGGGAAGACAATGAGATCTCAAAATACCTCTCTCCTCCCCCCCCAGCAAATCTGTAATTTTCAAAAAACTGAAATTCAGCATGGTTTATAAGCTAGTTCAGCTTTATCAAAAATCGAACACTTTAAATATTAAAACCCACATTTACCTTAAAATACTCCAACAGTCCTCGGCAGGTGACTTTTGACCCATTGATCTCCTTTTCCATTAATTTAGATGGGTTTAATACATATGGTATTAATGCTTCCAACTGCTCTTTGAAATCACCAGCAATATCTGTTCAAAGGGCCACGAAACAAGAAATCAAACAGCCTTTTCCAACCAGTAAGTATAAAATACAGTCTTTGCATTCTACCCAATTATTTCAGCTTTGTTAGGGTAAACTAGGGAAAGGTGCTCCCGCACTGTATGTTGAACACTTTCTGGCTATAACCAGGTTTCTGATAGATCTTGGTCCTAACTTTTACTTCTTTCTTTGCCCCTTGCTGTGTAAAACTGGATTCAGAATGTGCAAAATATCCTCACCATGGCTTCCATTCTGAGATATTCAGCCTACTGCCTAGCCTTTTAAGAAATTTCACATTGGGGCCGGGGATTTAGCCTATCTTGCAAGCGCAAGGACCCGGGTTCGATCCCCGGTAACCACATATCATACTGGGCGTAGAGACTCACAGCCAGAAACAACCAGTACCACATACCACAGTGCCGGGCGTGGTGGCTCACGCCTGTAATCCCAGCACTCGGGAGGCAGAGGCAGGAGGATTGCTGTGACTTGTAGTTCAGGGCCAGCCTGAACTACCTGTCTCAAAAAAAAACTAAAAAGAAAAAGAAAGAAAGAAAGAAAGAAATTTCACATTTCTCCAGAACCAGGACCATTGTGCCAAGCAGGCACAGTGCCACTAAACTAAATCCCTGGCCAGAAATTTCACTTTTTAAAGAATGTTAAGGTCAAAAAGGAGAAGGGGAAATAAGTAGAATAAAGATATGCCATGTAAAGGCACCTAATGTCCTCAATTTATATAAAAATTATGTCATAATGAGCTAAGATTAATAATATCAACGATGAAAATAAAGATAGGAAAATTTGAGGAGGGAGAAGGAGAAAAAGAGAAAGGGGTTAAAAATAAAAGAGGGCCAGGGATTTAGGTCAGTGGTTCTGGCGCCTGTCGTGCAAACGCAAGGGCCCAGGTTCGACCCCCAGTAACTACATACAACAATACTAGGCATGGAGACTCACACCCACCTGCAATCAGTACCACATAACATACCACAGTGCCAGGCAGGGTGGCTCACACCTGTAATCCCAGCACTCAGGAGGCAGAGGCAGGAGGACTGCTATAAGTTTGAGGCTGAGCTCAGGGCCAGCCTGAACTACAAAGCAAGATCCTGTCTCAAAAAATAAAAATAAAAATAAAAGAAAAAAGAAATAGCCATGGTATGTATGAGGCTCATGGTATGTATACACATCTTACCTCTAAGATGATTATAAATTTCATGTACTACAAACATATACTAATAAAATGTTAAAAGTTAAAAAAAAAAAAGATAGTCACTAACAAGATCTTCAAAAACTAATAAATAACTTCTCAAGTTGTCCAAGGCCTTTGCCACACTCTCACATTATTCCTTAATTAAACAGAGCTAGATGCAGTGATATATATGATCCCAGCTACTAGGAAAGCTGATGTAAGAAGATTTCAAATTTGCGGCCAGGTTGGGTGATCTAGAGAGTTCTGTCTCAAAACTTTTTTTTTTTTTTTTTTTTTAGGTTTTTTGAGACAGGATCTCACTTTGTGGTTCAGGCTGGCCCTGAGCTCAGCCTCAAACTCACATCACAATCCTCCTGCCTCTGCCTCCCGAGTGCTGGGATTACAGGCGTGAGCCACCACGCCCAGCACTGTGGTATGTGGTACTGGTTGCTGCTGGGTGTGGGTCTCCACACCCAGTATTGTTATGTGGTTACCAGGGAATCGAACCCAGGCCCTTGCGCTTGCAAGACAGGCGCCGGAACCACTGAGCTAACTCCCCGGCCCTGTCTCAAAACTTTTAAAAAGAGGGGCAATTCACTTTTGGATCCCCCCTTTGGTCTGTCTTAAGTAGAAGCTATCTCTTAATACATTTTTCCTAATATTAAGAAAAAAGGGGGCCAGGGATTTAGCTCAGTGGTTCCAACGTCTGCCTGGTAGGCTCAAAGTCCTGAGTTTGATCTCCAGTACCACATACCACAATGTCTGGTACAGTGCCTCATGCCTATAATCCCAGAACTCTGGAGGCAGAAGCAAGAGGACTGCCAGGAGCTGAGGCCAGCCTGGGCTACATAGTGAGTTTAGGGCTAGCCTGAACTACAAAGTGATCCCTGTCTAAAAAAACTGAATAAAAAATTTTTTTTTAATTTTTTTGTTTTTGTTTTTGTTTTGAGACAGGGTCTCACTTTGTGGTTCAGGCTGGCCCTGAGCTCAGCCTC
>PVIR01046213.1:0-10368 GCA_004026965.1 Petromus typicus
CTTATGCTGTCCTAGGATTCTCCAATATTGTTCTTATATATATTTTGAAAACACTTAGCAGTTTCACTGAACAACCAATATAGAACGTAAATTTCTTTTCATGGGGCATGCTTTTTATTATGCATTAATTCACAAACATGTTTGAACACCTACTATATACTCAACACTCTGCTAGGTGCCCATAAGCCATGTGGACCTGTCCTTAAAGCATTTCTGATCCACAGGGAGAGAGCAGAAGAAGCTCTGAGAGCTCCAGAAGTGACTGTGGTTGTGTCTCACACTGTGAGCCACCGACTTTCCTAGAAGATTAAGTATAATGACTCCAAGCAAAGGGGTGTGTGAGTCTCCAGAGAGTTGCAGTGGTTGAGAAATAATGATCTAGAGATGAAATCAGGAAGAAGAAGCGAGGACACCTTACCCCTGACAAAGGTAAGCCAGGAAATAGTGGTGATCAGAAGGAAACTAGTGGACTTTGGAAGGTGAGATGACGCACAAAAGACATTGCTACAGGATCCATGGGGAATGTAGACTGCACTGCAACATGTACCAGCACAGGGCTCAGAGGCTGATGCAGGAGAGGGGCGGGGCCAGGGCAGCTCTGGCAAGCCTGGAGGGCAGCTGTCTGCGAGAGAGAAGATGGTGGATGGAAGTGAGTCATTGGACGCTCAGAAAGACCCAGTGGTGTGCTGGATTTGGTGGATGACTGTGAACATAGCTTGACTGCAAGCAGTTTTACTGGAAAATGTTCTCTGTCATCTTCCGGGTTCCCTGCTGCCTGCCTCCAGCCATTAATCAACTGGCCGGTGCAGTTAGTCTTTGATATTCTTGGCCAGGAAGTATCTGAAGTGGTTGGTGGAAGAAATGTGAGCAAAGTGCACACTGCTAGACCAAGACTGTTCTCTGGACTGCTCATCTCAGGATTGGGTTAGTTTTTCCCTGACAGTAAAGTCCTGTCTGTGGTATTCTGTCATTGACAGACTGTAGACATCTCTCTCAACAGCCTTTGCACCAAAACCAAGGATCTGCACAGACATATTAGTCAGGTTTCCAATAAATCAGTGCATGCAGCCATTAAAAACAACAATAAAGTTTATTAATTTTTCTAATATTTTTTCTGATAAAATGCATGATAGAACAGTCCCATGATTTTGGTGGAGTGGTTGTGTGAATAGGATGGCAAATATGCCATGCCTGGCAAATATGTCTGAGCTTGTGTTAGTCAGGAAGCCAACACTGGTTTGGGAAGTGGGGCACAATGACCTACTCTAAGGAAGTTGCCCCAGCAAGTACCAACATCTCGCTTCTAGAGTACATCAACCTCCATTTAAACATAACAGTCTTAAACTTCCATCTGAAAGTGCAGGCTTTAATCAACCAGACCCCACACATGCTTGCAAATAGAGTTTTATTTTAAATGATGCCACACTTTGGTTTTCATTAACCTTTTAAATCTGTCAGTTGTGACTCTTCAGAGAAAAAAACAGTGCCTCTTATAATTTTCTCTCATTTTTCTTGAATGTATTTTGTATCAGCAACTCAGATACTATTTTTAACCTTTATCTTAGATGCAGGTCATAGCATACTCTACTCCGAATCTTACTAGCTTCTTTGCTTTCAACCTTTGACCAAACCCCTGAACTTTTCTTATGCCCACATCTAGACTTTCACCAAGATAATTTCAGGAGGTTCTCAGGAGGGATGCACATTTTGATACCCCATCCAGTCTTTTCTGTCAGCACTTCTTCCCTGTCAGCACCCTCTTCAGGGCGCTCTGCACATCCGGGTTCCGGAGGCTGTAAATGACAGGGTTCAACATTGGGTTGAGAACAGTATTAAAGATTGCAATCCCTTTGTCTTTATCTGAGGCTGAGACGGAGCCCAGACGCATGTAACTAAAGAAGCCAGTTCCATAAAAGAAGCAGACCACGGTGAGATGGGAGCCACATGTGGAGAAGGCCTTCTTCCTCCCCTCAGCTAAGCGTATCCTGAGTACTGCAGCAGTAACGTGAGCATAGGATGCTGAGATGAGGATTATGGGGATCACCCCCATGAAGGTGGCTCCCCCAAACAGCAGCTGCCCGTTGAGGTGGATACTCGAGCAAGACAGCTGGAACAGAGGTGGGAGATCACAGTAGAAGTTGTTGACTATGTTTGGGCCGCAGAAATCAAGGACAGACACTGCCACTGTGTGAGTCAGAGCATTGATGAAGAAGACAGTGCAGCAAATTCCCACCAGGGCAGCCTGCACCTCACGGCTCATGCGAGTGCTGTAGGTGAGGGGCTGGCAGATGGCCAGGTAGCGGTCATAGGCCATGGCTGTCAAGAGGTGACAGTCCACACCAGCCAGGAGGTGGAAAAAGAAAAGCTGTGAAATACAGGCAGCATAGGGAACTGTGCACCGGTGAGCCAGGAGACACACCAGCATGGGAGGAACCGTGACTGTGATGCACCCGATGTCCAGCAGAGACAGAATCCTCAGGAAGTAGTACATGGGAGTGTGGAGTTTGGGCTCCACTATGGTGGCAGAGATGATGCTAAGGTTTCCCCCAACTGTGATTATGTAGGCAAAGAAAAAGACAACAAAAAGGATGGATTGCAGACCAACATTCTCTGTCAGGCCAAGGAGGATGAACTCAGGAACTGTTGTTCTGTTCCTGCAGGCACCTGGCGCCATCAGTCAGAGCTGGGTATGGTGATGAGGTGAAAGCTGACAATAGGGGGAAAGTTACACATAGCAGGTACATGGTCTAATCTGTATCTGTTGACTACCTGGATGGTATGGCTGGATACCTATCAATCAGAGCAGATATTAATAAAAGTTTCAAGTGTGCCAGATGTGAACCTTTTAGTTACTGTTAAGAAAAAGATCCAGGGAATACCAGGGGAGGGGGAGGGGCAAAGGGAAAATTTCCACAACAGCAGTTCTTCATAAGAGAACTTCCACAACCATATGTGTTTACTGTGCAGTGACCGAATAGTGGCTGGGACCAGGTCACTGTAAATGAACATATAATGTCTGAGAAAGACACCAAAGAGTAGCAACGTAAAGGGTAAAAGAAGGAGGGCAGGTCTCACAAAATCCCAGTAAATACAAAGGACATGGAGTAGGTAGAGGATGCCTCCTCAGCTACAGAAAAACACAGAAGCTAAAAATGGAAAGCAGGAAGGCATTTAAGAGAATACTAACAATATTTTAAGCATATACTCTAAATATTCTATTAAGCATGTTCTGTTCAGTTTTTTTAAAAATTTCAGCCTCTTGCACTACAATTATATCTATGTAAACAAGACACCTAGATTTAGAAAGGTTGGAGAAGACCTTAAAGTCACCAAGCTTTTACACATGTTAAGTCTGAAACCTAGGATTACCCAACTCTAAGCCCATGCTTAAAGCTATATTGCTCTGACATTTTGTGTAATGAAGAGAATAATGCTATTTTTAAGTCTTTGTGGTTAGCATCCCTACAATAATTCCAGAAAGTCAACATTCCACTTATTCAAATTTTGAATGTCAGAGAGTTCTGGGTATATTTTGTTCATAGAACTATAGGACTGAGAATGAGGTATGAGCAAGAGATAGTGCAAAGATAGTTTCAAGGTTATTAGTCTGAGCCACTAGGACAAAGATGTTGCTAGTAAATGTTTTGGGAAAACTTGATTTTTGTGTGTGCATGTGTGTGAATGTTGGAAGCAATCAGTAAAAGGTGTTTACTAGAGAATTTAGGTGACTTTCTTGATATCACAATAATTCCTAAGGAAGCCTGCCAAGTTCAGATTAACAAGCTCTCACAATCTTGAGTCTCAAGTCCATACTATCAACTCCAAGGCCAGGTTTAACTCCATATTCTTTGCATATGTGTGGTTACTAAACTTTATGAAGAATATTGCATGTAATAAAGAAAATAATGGTATTTGTATGGCTTGAAACATTGCTATTTAAGAAGTCATTGGTCTTTCAGCTGTGACTATGAGACAAAATTCTGAAAGGGATCTTTGATTTCTCTTTTTGCTGGATTCTTACATACGCTGGACCTCTCACACTCCATGACTGATTAGCGCTTTTTTCTATCCATAGCACTGTCCACCTTGTACACACCAACAACTCTGTGCCACAAGGCTCACTTCCATATCGTTGTCCCATCCCCTCAAGGAAGTTCTCCTTTGTAGTCCATTAACTAATTGGGCCTTTTTTCCTGTGGTATCATAGACAAGTAATAGCATGAATGATTTCTGAATGTTTTTATGAAGAGGCAGACAGAACCTGAAGCATTATGGAGTAGATTGCCTTAGTCAAGAGCCACTAAAAATATATCAAGACAAAGGGTGCTGATTACCTAAATAGACTATGATATGAGCAGCTATACTCACAGGAAGCAACACTTCCAATCCATATTTTTCTACAAAAACTGTTGTCAGATAGACAAGAGTGAAGCTCAAAAATTAAATTGTTTAAGGTCTATGGGTCAATGTTTTTTCTGAATTGAGAGCTTCTTTTTTGACCAAACACTACCATCTCTCAAGACCCTTTCTATATATATGACTATGTACATATAAGAGAATACACTAATTTTCCCTTCGTTTATTCACATCATTCAAACAGTAAATTTTATCATTATATTTCATTACTTCTTCTTGAATCTAGCATCACTTACTCCATTCTTCTCCTGTAGACAAGAAAGCCCCTTGAAGGTCATGAGTGACCTTCACTGGCTTGACCCTAGAAAGAAGGAAAGTAGGAGGGCTGCAGTGAGAAATGCATGTAGCCACCATGTTTTCCTCAATGAAAAGCCTGTCTGTGGGTACGTACCTTCCTGCAGCACCCAGCAGAGAGGGGAGTGACTGCCAGGCTGATATAAGGTGTGTCTCCAGCAAAGGAGTGAGGCAGCGGCAAAGAATCTCTTCTGATGCTTTATCTTCAAGGAGCTAATTAGCACCAAACTCTCCAGAGACTACCTGAACATTCAGAGGTAGACACATACCCTCGGCCCATAGGGGTTCTCTCTTTTGTCTACTATTTTGGACTCTTAAGGAAGTGTGATATTTAAGACACCACTGCAGTCTCCCAAGGTCTACAAAGACCAGGAAAGATTGTGTACTGGACAAGCAAGATCCAAAAAGCATCAGTGACTTGGGGAGCCCCAATCAGGTGCAGATCCATAATTGGATTTTCAGTATGAGTCTCAGCTAGTATGTGATTACAATGGATTCATTTTTTTTCAGATTTTCAAGATATGTTTTTTAAAATTGGTTTAATTACTCAGTGCATTACTCAGTCAATCAGGATAGTATTGGTCCTATATGTTTGATAAAATATGTAGTCGTGGATCTAGCATCTCTAGAGAACATTTTCATGACTCCGAACATTTACCTCATGGCCCTTTGCAACTGATTTCCTTTCCACACCTTACTCCGTAGCAGAGTCTCATGCGACCTCATTCCCTCCAGTTTACTTTGTCAGAGTATGAGGGGTAGAAGCATATAGTATACAGACTTCTGTAATTGGGTAAATTAAGTTGACAGATACTTTTCAGATTCATGTATGTTGCTTGTGTGACAAGTCTCCTGCATGAGTGTGACATATGTTCAAAGACTCCCTCTTGGTACTTATACCATGTATAGTTGCCAACCCAAGATATAGCATTTTTTCTATACTACTCATAATAAAGCTTAATTTATAAGGGAGACACTAGTAATTGATTAATAAAAGTAACTCACAATGAAGTAGAAAATTATAACAGTATACTGTATGAGGTTATTTATTTCCATGTGGCTTTATAGAAATATATCTGCACTAAGGGATGATATGCCAATACTTTCCTGATTGACTGAGTAATGCACTGGTGGCATCATGAAGTTTCCTATATTTTCACTGAGGAAAATATGGTGGTTACATGCATTTCTCACCCACCTGAGGATTCCCTGTACAGAGTCATGATAGGACATGTTACGGCTAAGCCTGTCCCACACCCTCTCTTCTGAGAGGCCCGTCCAGTACTAGTTCTCAAGCACTGGGCTCTGCTAGGTGGTTTCCAGCAGCATATTGGATCCTTGGCCCACGAAAAATGAACAACTCCTTGTCTTCACTGTACCTGGTGTTTCCCTTGAGGAGAGGCCTAAGTGAGGAAAGGAAAAGGGGAAAAGTAAAGTTCTACAACCAGAGACCAAGGCTAAGCATCAATTTCAGGAATCAAAGCCAGAAAGGCAAATTTCAGGATAAGAATGTTTAAAGCCACGTGGAAATATTATCAATCAGAAAATAAACAGAATGAAAAGGAACAAGTATCAGTACATCAGTACCTGTGGTGCTCTTCTTTCTTTCTTTCTCTCTCTCTCTCTCTCTCTCTTTCTTTCTTTCTGCTCTGCCATTGAGCTCCATCCCCAGTCCTCTTTAGTTTTTCTCTTTTTTTTGGTTTTTTGAGACAGAGTCTCTCTTTGTTGTTCAGCCTGACCCTAAGCTCAGCCTCAAACTCACGTCACAGCAATCCTCCTGCCTCTGCCTCCCGAGTGCTGGGATTACAGGCGTGAGCCACCACACCCAGCACTGTGGTATGTGGTACTGGTTGCTGCTGGGGTGAGTCTCCACACCCAGTATAGGTATGTGGTTACTGGGGATCGAACCCGGGTCCTTGTGCTTGGAAGACAGGCGCCAGAACCACTGAGCTATATCCCCAGCCCCTAGTTTTTCTCTTGAGGCAGGGTTTGTCTAGGTAGCTCAGCCTGTGCTCACTCATGGCCCTCCTGGTTCTGCCTCTGTCTGCTTCTGATTACAGGTGTGTGCTGCACAAATGGATTCCAGTTCATTTTTATTGGTTCACGCAAGTGTGCTACCTGCATGATGACATAGGCAAAGTGGTCAAAGAAACATGGTCTTGGCTTAATTGTTAGAAGAGTGAATGCTGGTGTCTAAATGAACAGACAGTAGAAATGTGAGTCTGAGAGGAAAATGACTCTATGTTTGGTGTGCAATGAGTGTATAAAGGTCTATTAAACTACTGAATAGTTACATATGAAGTTTGGAAATGAGGAGTTCTAAAGGCAGATAAAATCATTAAAACAAATGAGAAAATATTAAAAATAGCAGAATTTCCCAAACTACTAAAATACCAACGACTATAATGAATACTTTGCTTTTGGCTTTGAGTTGATAGGAACTACTTCCAGAATTTTGCCATTTAGTTTAGAATTTGATTGTGGGTTATAAATGGATGCTTCATATTTCATTAAAGAATGTGCTCCTATTTTCTAGTAAAAAGTATTACAAAGTTTTAAGGATTCCACACAGATTCATTCAGAATTATCTGAAATGTTAAACCAAACATCTTCAACATGTCTAGTTTGTTCTCACACTCTGTGATCTTTTTAAAAATTGAGTTTTTTTGTACATTTTTGATACACATCACAATCACATTCAACATTGAGAACTAGTATCTATACATGATATATCTTGATTCTCATTTTTTCCCATTTTCCTGCCCTCCCTAAAACCCTCACCCCCAATATACATAAGCTTTGTTTCCATTTGTTTGTTTTTACTATCAAATTTTAAGTGTTCAGAAGGAAAAGAGAACTAGAGGTCAGGGGACACTCTGGGATCTTAAGCATACAATAGTTGTATTCTGTTGTACTTCAGCTTTTGTATGTGTAAAACAAAAACCAATGATATTGGCACTGCAGACCACAGGACTATCTTGAAAATCAGGTCAGAAGCTAGACATGAAAGTATATTTGTTCAATGGGAAGCACTCTTCATGTCTTTGGACATATGACTATAGTTAGTAATATTTGTAGGTGCTTCATAGCATGGTATTTTTTTCAGTTTTCATATACCTCCAAGAAAGAAGTTCATTCTCTCTAACAATAATGCTGAAATGTATCTGTAATGATAAATATCACATTATAATAAGTGATATTGCAATATCACTTTGCTACAACAGACTGAATTCCTCAAGGGTAGAGACTGAGCTTTTCTCACTGTACCTTATTGTCCGGCACAGTGCTTAGCATTTAATGGGATATCAGTAAGCATTTGTTGGTAAATGAGCAAATGAAAAAGATTAATACATAGATGAAGACAGACAGATAGAGATAGATAGATAGATAGATAGATAGATAGATAGATAGATAGATAGATTTATGCCTTATATGAGTGTTACAAAGTGGTCTTGGTTATCCGTGCGTGAAATTTCTCTAGTAAATGATCATAAAATCTCTAGGCTTTATAATAAGCTGTGTAAATTCACTTAGGGCAGGTGTGATGCATAGATGTTTTTACAGTGAATAGACTGTTAAATATAATTACTTATTAATGAGGAAATGATTGAGAGATAGCAATTATCTAGAACCAGTACTTAATTATTATATTCTACCATATTAACTTCAATAAATATTTAAACAAGTACTTTCTCTTAGTAAATATGGCATTACACAGAAGATCAAACATGAAACATCACCATTTTTGCACATTTCTTGGTACCTCACTCCATCAAGGGGTTCATTGTTCACAAGCATCTTAACCACCTTTGTTTTTGCTGCTGTTTGCCTGCCACCACATAACACAGTTTCTGTTATCGCTACACAGAATTCAGAAATATCCAGTCCCCTCTATCATTGTTTCTCCATTGGCTACCTTGATATGGCCTACTTTTCACTCTTATTTAACTTTTCCAAAGTGCTGGGTCATCTTCGCTTTTTGATGTCCCCTTCCCTGGATCTCCCTTTGCATCCAGGTCATATCCCACCGTTGTTCTCAAAGGGCCCTTGAGGAGCCGCACACTGCTTGGATGACATCCTCTCTGGTCTACCTAGCAGATGCCCACTCACCCTTCATGTTCATTAATAATAATTCTGAAATCACTCTGCATCTCCTTGTTAATAAATTCAGAGCACTTTCACATATATAATAAAAGATACAAACATCCTAAAATACATATGCTTATATAAAAAAATAGTTCTCTAGCACCATACACATATATTTATTCATGATTAATTTCAAATTAATTAAGTACTGAATTTTAATATTTGGCATATTTTATTAATAAGCACAGAAGTAATTGGTAATGCAAGTGTCAATTTATTCAACCTTTCCTCATGGCCAGTATATATAAAAATAATTCTTA
The DNA here is from genome assembly GCA_004026965.1 of Petromus typicus. Lineage (NCBI taxonomy): Eukaryota > Metazoa > Chordata > Mammalia > Rodentia > Petromuridae > Petromus > Petromus typicus. The sequence continues at coordinate 9,117 of PVIR01046213.1, forward strand.
TTTTGATAAATATGTATTATCAACAAAAATTGAAAAACTATGTGCTAGATGTTGCTGATGATTTTAATAAGTATGTACTTTACTGTGTCATAGAAATAGCTATTTGGATCTGGATACTGAATATGTGAAGTAGCTTTCTTCTTACACCAAAAGAAGTTGTGTTTGCTTTTAAGTTTATGCTAAAGTAGCAAAGTTCTCCATCCAATCAGAGAGATTTTCACATAAGAGGTAAACCTGTTTCCATAATTAACTTTAATACATTTATTTTACATTGTTGATGGTCCAATATGAAAATATGTTGTTGCATCTCTATAGCTTTTCTAAACAGTCCTATTTAAACCCTCAGAACTGGGTTTTCAGTTGTATTCTTTTGATCAGTTTAATTATAAAATAACATCCACCAGTTTATTCACCCTGCACCTGTTACTTTGGAACAAATCACTCTCAATTCATATTTGTATTACTTAAATGTATTTTCCCACTCATAGTTACTATTTTTCCTTTTAACTTTTCATTGCCCATCTCACTGTTTCTCCTTAAAAGTATTCTTCTTCAAAATGATTTATTACCCTAGAGGGAAAATATTTTCAGATGTAGTTTCCACCCAGCCCCAATCCAAGATCTGATATTCACTAGCTATGGGACTTTGGCCAAGTGACAGAAGCTCTTGAAGGTTCAGCTTTTTAAACTATAATTGATACCTGTAGCTACTTCCGATGTTAACAAAGAGAAAATGAGCTAAAAGAGACCAGTCTCCTGGAACAGCGCCCTGGAGGTGGAAATCAACAAAGTAAGGTGTAGCTGTCATTTTGTTTATCGTTCTTTCCATTCTAAGTTAATTTTTTATTCCATTGCATCAAACCATCACTCTATTTGCATCAACCGCAGTAATTCTTGGAAGCAGTGAAAGAGTGAATGAAAATTCAAGAAAGCCAGGTGAAGCAGGTCACCTGTAGAGACTACTTCCCTGTGAACAACCTCCGCAGGGCGCCCTTCACCTCGGGGTTCCTAAGACTGTAGATGAGCGGGTTCAGCATGGGGCTGATAACAGTGTTGAAGACGCCAACACCCTTGTCCTTGTTTGAGGTTTCCACAGAACCCAGCCTCATGTAGTTGAAGACTCCAGTCCCGTAGAAGATGCCGACTACTGTGAGGTGGGAGCTGCATGTGGAGAAGGCCTTCTTCCTGCCCTCAGAAGAACGGATTCTCAGAACTGCAGCTACCACGTGGGCATAGGATACGCTGATGAGGA
>PVIR01046214.1:0-10356 GCA_004026965.1 Petromus typicus
CCCCGGTAACCACATAACAATACTGGGTGTGGAGACCCACACCCAGCAGCAACCAGTACCACATACCACAGTGCCGGGCGTGGTGGCTCACGCCTGTAATCCGAGCACTCGGGAGGCAGAGGCAGGAGGATTGTGATGTGAGTTGGAGGCTGAGCTCAGGGCCAGCCTGAACCACAAAGCGAGACCCTGTCTCAAAAAAAAAAAAAAAAATTTGTGCCATTGTGAGAACCAAGGAAAAAGGTATTTGAGGTTTATTCAGATAGTTCTGTAGATTTTAAGACAAACTAAACTACAGCAGTGATGGTGAACCTATGACAAAAGTGCCACAGTGGGGATTTTGTATCATTGAAGTTCTAAAAGGTTTGTCATCACTGAACTAGAAGATTAAAATATTCAGAAACTATGCTTGTAGAAATAAGCCTAGTAAAAGAGGGAGAAAAGGTTGGGAAGGACAGAAGACTTAGACATTTATATGTCTCTGTAATGACATCTCTCATCACTACTAGATTTTTAATTATCCCTAGGGAAAGCTGAACGGAAAACAAAGCAAAAGATGGATACAGAAGAATGAGTAATAGCCTGGACCAGACTAGCGTGTCCAAATAATGTCTGTGTCTTGCCTTTATTGGGTGTTAACACTGCAAATGAATCATGATGTTTTTCTTACATCTGAAAGTACTGTATCTCAGGTCTGGGGTCCTGGGGAAAACCTGTAATTCCTGCTGCTGGGGAGGCTGAGGCAGGGGGACCACAAGTTCAAGAGGGACAGTTAGCAAGTCAGTCAGGGCTAGAATGGTAGCTCACTTGTAAACCACTTGCCTAGCAGGTGTGAGGCCTATGACCCAACACACACGTATGGGGGGGACCATAATAAATAAAGTGTCAAAGTAGCGTTCTTATCTGTTATTTGAGTTAGAGGTGCAGGTGAATATTAAATATTTGTTTTCCTAGTCTTAAAGTAATATTGACAACGTAAAGCCCAGATTGGGATGAGAATAGGAAATAGTGTTAGGAAAGAGCTGTTTATCAGTCACACAGAGTAGTTTTTGACTAGGTTTAATAGCATCTTCCCAGAGAGGATTATAATCTCAGAGGGAGGATTTTAAGATTGAATGCCCCGATCCAAGTGAATTGTTACTTTAAAAAACACAAGATAATATCAGTTGTTGGCCATTTCTGAGGAGTGGTGGAAAGGGAGGAAGTGCCAGAGATTGGAAGTAGGTAAAGTATAACCCTGCAGAATTTGTGATTTGGTTCCACAAACTTGTCTGAAGCATAGAATGCAATGTTTTCTCTTCTGTGAAGTCCTAGAATCAATAGTATTTGTAGGAGGATGGACTGTGGGGTGTTTTATACAAGTCAGTAAGGTACTTCAGCGTAGACTGAAATGTATGGGTTTGGCCAGTGAGTAGAGACAAGAGTATTTAGGAATGTTTGACCGTTTCTTGGAGCACATAGATAGACTAGATTTGTGTAATTAAAAAGTCTTTTAGGAGGTTCTGGTGAGGCTTAAAGCCAATTAAAATCTATTTAGCTCTGAAAGCATGGCTGTTGACAGATTCTGAGGACATAGCAACAGCACAGGACTCAAGTGGTGAGAGGCATGTTTCATTGGCAGTTCTGTGACTCTGAATGTACTTCTTTTATCTGTTCAGCGGGGATATAGTACATGTTTTAGAGGGCATCTGAGGAAATTACTAAACACGTGACAGCACACGTTATTTGAAGTCCTTAGCAAGTGCATGGTATGTAGTGAGCACTTAGTGAGTAACTTCCCATGAGAGAGATTCAAGCGGAACATACCCGTCTTAGTCATCTCCACTCTGAGCAGACCTCTCTGGGCTGCTGCTTCCCTCCTTCCCATTTTTATTATCATGCACTTGTCACTGACAAATTATGATAGTAAGTGAAGCACATAGCATGTGTGCTGTTACAGAGTAGCCTGTCAGCTCTTCATTCTATTTGCCAGAAAAGGTGAGTAGCTGGAAAATTGAGAATATTGGGCTTGATTATCTGATGGTCTAGGATTTAAGGTGATCTCTTTCTTCAGAAGCTGAGTTGATGGCACACACTAGTAATCTTCTCAGGAGGCTGAGGCAGGTTCTCTGCAAGTTTTAGGCCAGCCTGAGATACAAACTGAGTTCAAGACCTTCCTGGAATACATAGGAAGACCCTTTTACAAAAAACAAAAACAAAATAAACTGAATTAGTGAGTGTAGCTGTCAGCGGAAGTTCTGGAATGATAATATTTTCTGCTAATTATATGTGAGCAGATTTGGAATAAACTGGGAAATTCTCTGTTAATAGATAAAGAACTCACCCAGTACTCATTCTAAAGAGAATTTTTATCTATTGTAAAAGGAAATGTTGGTTCTAGATAATCTCTTAAATCCTGGTTAATCCTGTGCCAAGTTCTTTTCATCGATTTATGGCTTTATGGAATCTTAATTTACCTCCAGGTACAACTGTAACCGCTACAATGAGGATGATGCCAAGGCAGCGCGAGACGCACAGGAGGTGAGCACACATGTGCAGGGCGACAGCGGTTTGGGCCACGCGGTGTGTGTGTTCTTAGGGAATGTGTGATGGATGGCAGCTCTGCAGGCTTATGAAAGGACAGCCAGTGACTGCTGGGTGTCTTTATACATTTAGAAAGAAAATCTTAGCTAGAATGCTTATAAGAACCATTCTTGGTTGTTTTCTTTCCATTGATTTGAGTCATGTTACATAAACTCAGAGTTGAGTAATGTCTTGGTATTGCCACCCCCACCTCCTCTCCAGCCAAAAAACAAAGAGCAGCTATTGTTAAATGGCCCTTCTGCTATTTATAGACACTGTGTCATTTGTTTTAAATTTGCTTTTACCTCATTGTTCTTCATGAAATTGTAATGATTATAGGTGAGCTAATTTGGAATGAATTATCTGAAAATTTTCCTGAATATGCTAAAGACCTCATCTTATAGAAGGGATTCAAATACCTGATGTGGATACGATTTTATAACACTTTGAGTATTAGTCTATAATCATTTTGTTATAATTGTACAACCCTAGAATTAATAACTTCCATTCCTCCGCTCATTGTCATTATTTCCTAGATTTTTCAAAAACGCTGTTTTGAGATGGTTTTCCCAGCTAGAATACAACATGGTTTCCATAAACATAAAACTGCCTATAAACTGTTAATGCTTTTATACAACTGTGCAGTCAGAGCGAGCTGCATAATCAATAAAAAGTTAACATTTATTTGATTTGAAAGATTTATTACTGAAATTACTATTGATAGACTGCTGTGTGGCCGATTACTTTTCCAAGTCTAATTTTAGTATACCCCAGTCCGGTGATAGTTCTCTCATAGTTGATTTTATTTATTTATTTATTTATTTATTTTTAGCTATTTCAGGTATTCATTTCTATAGTGCCTGATGATTTTGATTTGTCAAGAATTTTTTATTGTTGTATTCAGTTATCACTTCTTTCTCATTAGCCAGCCTGGTATAAAGTAAGACTACATGATACAGGGCCAGGGATTTAGCTCAGTGGTACCGGCTCCTGCCCCATAAGCACAAGGTCCTGAGTTCGATCCCCAATAACAAAAAATTAATTAATTAAAAAAGAAAAGACTACATGATGCTAATTCCTGCCATTTCACAAATGTATAAGGATTATTTGAAATCCTACTGAAGAAAAAAAGCCATACAGTTCCTAGTTTTGATAATTCTTTTGTATCCGTAGGGAACTCTTATCCTGCCTTATATTTTTCCTAATGGTCAAGATGGAATTTTGATTTTACCTACCCTAAGAGCAATGTAGTCTAGAAAGATCTAACCAGAGATAGTTCTTGCTATTTTGAAGACACCATAACTTCATTACCATCACCCTGGGATGCGAGGTCTGTACATAAGTTTTTGCAGGGACAAACCAAATTTAACCCACAGCATAGAAAGTATTTAGATCATTCCTGATCTTATTTGGTCTTCACTGGATGATAGTAGAAGCCCTTTCTGAGAGTTCTTAAGTTCACATTTGTTAGACTAAACTAAAATCCACACATGTACTGGTATATGCCTGCAGTCCCAGCACTTTGGAGGCTGAGGCAGGAGGAGGCTCACATGAGTTGAAGAGTAGCCTAGATTACATAGTGAGTTCAGGGCCAGCCAGAGCTACATAGCAAGACCCTGTGTCAGACAAACAAAACAAACCCTACAATTTTCTGGTCTTGTGGGAGTAGAGGGAAAAACTTCCTATTACTCCCTTTGTTCATTTAGCATAACTATGATGAAACTCCCCATTGCACGCTTTGCACTCCAGTCTGAATGTTCCTGTTTTCCCCATTGCCATGCTCTGACTTGGTGCTTCCTCGGATTTACAGTCCAAAAACTAGACGTTTATCACCCAGAAAGATTCTAGATGGTATCTTTCAGTTCCTCAGAAATGTGTACTTGTGCTGATAGTCGTAGGCCTTCCTCTGCCAGGATTGGGGATTGAACTACATCCCCAATTCACATTGAGCTACATCCTTGGTGCAGTGGTGCCTTTCATATTTTTTAATCTGAGACATAGTCTTGCTCAGTTGTTGTGGCCCATACAGGTGTGAGGTGTACCTCATGGTTGAACTTATACCAGCTATTGTGTCTCATACCTATTGTCATTATATGAACCATATTTTTCTCAATTGGTCAGCGATCCAGGGCAGCCCTTCAGAGGTACCTGTTCTACTGTAATCGCTATATGAACCACATGCAGAGTCTGCGCTTTGAGCACAAACTCTATGCTCAAGTGAAGCAGAAAATGGAGGAGATGCAGCAGCACAACATGTCCTGGATTGAGGTGCAGTTCCTGAAGAAAGCAGTCGATGTTCTCTGCCAGTGCCGTGCCACACTCATGTACACTTACGTCTTCGCTTTCTACCTCAAAAAGAATAACCAGTCCATTATCTTTGAGGTAGGAATGGTTCCTAGATGGGAAAAAATGCTGGTTTTGTCTCATAGGCTCACTTGGCCTTTCACAGATAAAGATATACAGAGACTTGAATGTTCACTCTGTTAAGAAAATATGGGCAAACATCATACTTATTAGGAAGATTGGAGAAATTTTTTATTTCTTGCACTAAATTACATTAAAATTGATGACTTTTTAACCTAGTTGGCAGTTCTATGCGAAATAAGTCCTGGATTTGAATCTTGATTTTTTTTTTCCCTCCTTTTTTTAAGCTCTGTTGATATGGAGCTAATTACTTAACCTTTTATTTCTCTGTTTTGAATTGCATATTACCTTTCAAGAATACTAAGAGGTTTAGGTGACGCAGTTCATGTTAATTACTTATACATTCTCCCCGTGAAAGCTTTTACTTAGATAAACCAACATGTAATATTTAAAGTTCATAGGGTTGTCACCTATGGTAGAATAGTAAATGACTAAAAGGAGGGCTTTTAGTATTACAGTATTTTCAAGTAAATATGCTCATTAAAATTGATGCCCAAAATACTGATGCTCACAAATGAGTAGAAAATTTGTCCGGCTTGCAGATGAGTAATGTCTTCAGAACCCCCCTTAGTAGAAAACAGGACTGCAGTCTAAATTGCCATTCAGTGTCCTCTCAAGTAGTATATTCAGATTTGTGAACCTGAATATATAGCAGTAGCTATATCCCTGGACAAATAGCCAGATGTAACCAAGAATAGGTTTCTATATTTTCTTCATGTTTCTATTTGAGTTTTTTTTTTTTTTTTTTTTTTTTAGCGAAAATCAGCCCTCAGATTTAGAAGATCTTTGTCCATTCAAATTGTTTGCTCTTCTAGAGATATTGGGTCAATGAGTCTTTAAACATTTAAAAAACTGTTCTAGGTATGAGAGGATAGGGTGTTAATAGTGTGTTAATGGCGAAACACATAAAGCACTCCATAGAAAATGTCAAACCATTTAGAAAACTATGTTATCAATGTTGAGAAGTGTATTCTTTTTCTTGCAGAATAACCAAGCAGATTTAGAGAATGCCACAGAGGTGCTTTCGGGCTACCTTGAACGAGATATTTCCCAAGATTCTCTGCAAGATATAAAGCAGAAAGTACAAGATAAGTACAGGTGAGGTGTTAATAGCTCCTTGGGCAAAAGTTGGTCCAGAAAGACTTAGTAGTAAAGCTTAGCTTAACATAACAGGTAACTTCACACTGCAGTGTTTCTCGTGCATTGTGGGTTCCACAGGGCCTTGTGCCTCAGAGAGTGGTGCAGGAGAAGCAACAGGAGAAGAGGAAGCTCAGCTGTTTGTCCTATTGGCTGACCTACTTTGGTTCAGCTATAACTATGTAGCTTCAAACTTATAGAGAAAAAAGAGCGTAAAAAGGACAAGTGGCCATTGGCCTGAAAGGGTGAGACTAGGACATCAGTCTTATCCCAGGAGTTCTGTGGGCCATTGTTTGAGATCTGCTTCGTCCAGGGATAGACGACACTTAAAAAGCCCTCTTCTGTTGAAGATGCAAAATATTTGATTCCTCAGAATAAAGCTCTTTTCCCTAACAATTTTTTCCTTGCATATGAAAATGTCTTATTTTACTTTTGCCTTGCTGAGGATTGATCTCCCGAAGTCTTCACCCTAAACTCCCAAAGTCTTCACCCTGAGCTGCATCCACATCTGTTTTGCTTGCTATTTTTTGGTTTTTTGGTATTTTTGGTGGGAGACAGGGTTTCGCTTTGTGGTTCAGGATGGCCTTGAACTCACTGTGTAGCCCAGGCGAGCCTCAAAATCAAAGCAATCCTCCTGTCTCTGCCTCCCAAAAGCTGGGATTGCAGGTGTGAGTCACCACACCCATCATTGTGGTATGTGGTACTGATTGCTGATGACATAAGTCACCATGCCCAGCATTGTGCTATGTGATTACTAGGGATCTAACTTGGGACTTTGTGCTTGCCATACAAACACCAGAACCATTGAGCTAAATCTCTGGCCACTCCTGCATCATTTGAAGCAGTTTGATGTGCTTGTACAGCTTGACCTGAAAATTTACCTATTAAATATAGATGCTTGCTGAGTGTGGTGACATACCACTATAATCTTAGCACACAGGAGGCTGAGACAAGATTGTCATGGGCTTGAGGCCATCCTGGGCTCTACAGTGTGAAGACCAGCGTGGCATACATAGCAAGACCTTGTCTCCAAAAAGGTGGGCCAGGAATTTAGCTTAGTAGTTCTGACACCTGTCTCACAAGCACCAGGTCCTAATTTTGGTCCCAAGTACAAAAAAAAAAGGTGCTAAGGTGTTTGCTTCTAAGTCTGGATCAACTGTAAGATTGCCTTTATTTAAAAAAAAAAAAAAAAAGCCTCTTTTTTTATTACTAGGGGCTGAAACACATTTTTCTTCTTTTTGATTTCAGATACTGTGAGAGTCGACGAAGGGTTTTATTACAGCATGTGCATGAAGGCTATGAAAAAGATCTGTGGGAGTACATTGAGGACTGAGAATGGCCCTGCATAAAATGAACTCTGAAAACTTTACCATCTAGAGTGCTCATGCAATTAAAACAAAACAAACACAAACACAAACAAGGAGGCGCTAAGCCTGTTCTGACACCGCTGGTCTGTAGTTCCAGGATTCTGTTTTTGTTGACAGAAAGTAAATTATATTGTAATAAAAAAGGTAGATAAACCATTGTACAACAGTATTCTAGGCCGCCAACAAAAGTGTGACCGACACACTAAAAGCCCTCCAACTTTAACTTGTAACGTAGCTTCATTCTCAGAGCTGACTCCTTTCTCTCCATTTTTTTTTTCCTGAGTGTAGTACAGTTAAAATTCCACACAGCTCCTTCACCCTGCTATTCATGTCCAAATCAGCCATTTGTTGTACTTTGGTAAAGGCCCCCCTCCCCTCCCTCTGCACATAGGAACACACCTGCACACAGGACGCCCAGGTCAGAATTCTTGGGATGGGGAAGGGGATAGACAGAGGATTAAACAACACACACAAACACACACACAAAAAAAACAAAAAACCAAAAAAAAAAACAAAAAAAAAAAACTTTGTATATGACTTTTAAAACAAGAGGACAACACAGTATTTTTCAAAATTGTATATAGCGCATATGCATGGACAAAGCAAGCGTGGCACGTGTTTGCATAATGTTTAATTACAAAAAATATTTATTCTTTAAAAATCTTCAAGATTATGTCTATTTGCTGTGCATTTTCTTTCAGTTTGCTTTCTTTCCAGGGTTGGGGTTGGGATAAATTGTGTGTTTGTTTAGCGCCTCTGGAAGACTTACTAGAGCTCTGCAGTTTTCCTTTCCTGAGGTTCCTTTGCCCTTTGTGATTTGGGTTCTGTCATTTGCTGGCCATGGCCTTCATGCCTTGAGTCCCCAGCTCTTGATCAGGAACCGTGAGGTCAGGTTCTAAGTGCCATGGCCTGATAAGGACGGCGCCAGGAGTTTGTGACTGCAGCTCACAAATGGTCCTGTGCCCAACCCTCTCCTCTCCGTGGTCTCGGGCCTCTCCCAATCTCAGGTGCCTGGGTCAGACACGTAGCCGTAGGCTTCCTGTGCTGCCATCACACCCAGAGGAAGTGTCTCATGATTTCTTTTCCTGTTTATGTTTTTCTTTAATTGCTGCTTTGAGCCTCTTAGTAAGATTTCAGTTATGGCTCGTCTCTCACCCTTCTTTTTGTGGGGTGTCAAATAGAGTGATTTTGCTTTAAATATAAGTAAACAGCCATTCATTAAAGAGTGTCTGATTGTGAATTGAAGATGGCAGATACCGGAATGGCTTGTGTGTGTCGCTGTGGGCTCCGTTTGAAGGCAAACACCACTAGGAAATGATAATCCCGTCCAGGGCATTTACATAGGAATCACTGCGTTTGCTTCTTTTCTGTTGTCAGCAGATAGGAAAATTAATTCTGCATTTTAGCTCTGATGTCCCTTTTTTATGACTTTCTACTAAGAGCTATGTTAAAAGTAAAAGGTGGTGGTAGTTTTATTAACTCTGTACCTGTTCAGGCCATTCTGGCTGTGTATTTTTCAACAGGTCAGCATCCCTAAATCAGTCCGTTTTATACAAGTGTATAGCGTGAACTAGGCAACTCGATTCAGAGGTCTGAATATGAAATACCAGTTTGGGCTGAGGACCTCTTTGTCTTCCTCTCAGTGTCTTGTGCCTAGGGTGTGTTTACCACACATGAGGCAGCTTTGTCTGCTCTTGCACTGTACATCTTAATACACCATTGGGAAGTAGGCTCACTTTCCTCTGGCCTTTTGCCTAAGTTAGGCTTTGCTGAATCAACCCTACTTTTCCTTTTAGAAAGGTTGTTACATGAGATGTACTTGCAACTGTTCTTTTCCCATCAAAAACCAGTGAATGTTTGCTGAGTGTATTATGCTGCTTCCTAAACCACTCGTCGCTTTAGGATCGACTTTACCTGTACCTTGTTCTTCCCCTTCTTGCCACCTCAGGTGAAAATCTGAACTCAGTGTCTGCTTCTTCCGTACCCTCTCTTCCTTCCTCCCCTGTCATCCCACTTGACCTTTACTTTCATGGCATCAATCTTAAATGACATTTATGAAGACTAAGGAAACTTTTTAAGGAAAGCTCGAAGAAATTCATTTCCCTGGTGACTTTGGAGAGCAGCCCAGAGTTGCTGCAGAGATACACGCGGCTCCCTTCGGCTGCTCCACGCGCGGTGTCTTTCAGTCATCTTCCCGGTTAACTCTGGCCGTGTCTAGGTCTAAGTGCCATTCATCCTCTCCCTCTCACTCCTGTGGGCAGACTCAGGAGCGGTGTGCACTTCCTCACAACCCCTGCCTGTGGAGGAGCAGTACTTCCTAGAGCTGCTTTCTAGAGCCAGTGTCGGCATACTACTCAAGGACACTGCGGTTGTTGGGTGCATTCGCTAATTGGTATGACAAGGTGAACTGGCCTTTTCTACTTCCAAGCTTTTACTAGCAGTCCTCATATTTGACAGGATTCCCAGAGTTAACCGCTCTCCTTGTTAGTAGCTTCAGTGCCCCCCGCGGGCTAGGCAAGCCATATTATATGACAGCTTCCCTGTTACACCTACCTGAGTCTGTCAGAAGGTTCCCAGTCAGCACAAGGGTCTCCGTGTCTTTTTGAGGTCAGTGACACTGTCTTCTGAAAAAGTGCATGCTTCACCCAAACACTGAACAGCAGATAGACTTTTTACAATAAAATTTTGATCCAAAGCTCAGGACACAAACCATAGTGGTAAAATGGAGTAGCATATAATATCAGACTAAATTTTGTGTCATTTGCTGCCACCCAGGTGTTAAGGTTTTATGTGTGTTTAAATAAATATATTAAATACCGTGTATACATATACACATATACAACAGATCCAAGACTGACTTGATTTGAAA
>PVIR01046215.1:0-10360 GCA_004026965.1 Petromus typicus
TTTAAATCGGGATTGTGTTAAATGTATAGAGTATTTTTGGGAGTATAGCCATTTTGACAATATTGGTTCTTCCTACCCAGGAGCAAGGTATGTCTTTCCATTTTTTGATATCATCTTCTATCTCATCTTTCAGAGTGTTTTATAGTTTTCAGAGTAGAGGTCTTTCACCTCCTTTGTTAGAATGATTCCTAGATATTTTTTTTTTTGTGGTACTATTGTAAAAGGGACTGACTCCCCAATTTCTATCTCAGTGGGTCTACTGTTTGTGTATACGAAGGCTATTGATCTCTGACTGTTGACCTTGTAACCAGCCATGCGGCTAAAATTGGCAATTAGGTCCAACAGTTTTTTAATTGAATTTTTAGGATCCTCTAGATAGAGTAACATGTCATCAGTAAATAATGACAATTTAACTTCTTCTTTTCCAATCTTTATTCCTTTTATTTCTTTCTCTTGCCTAATTGCTATGGCTAATATTTCCAGAACTATATTGAACAGAAGTGGTGAGAGAGGACACCCTTATCTTGTTCCTGATCTTAGTGTGAAAGGTTTCAATTTTTGACCATTTAGTATGATACTGGCTGATGGATTCTCATAGATAGCTTTTATTAGTTTAAGATACAAACTATTCTGTAGAGTTTTGAACATAAATGGGTGTTGTACTTTGTCAAACGTTTTTTCTGCATCAAATGAGATGACAATATGATATCTGTCCTTAAGCCTGTTAATATAGTGTATAACATTGATTGATTTACATATGTTAAACCATCCTTGCATCCCTGGGATGAATCCAACTTGGTCAGGGTGTATAATCTTTTTGGTAATTCTCTGTATTCTGTTTGCCAGGATTTTATTGAGGGTTTTTGCATCGATATTCATTAGAGATATTGGCCTGTAGTTCTCTTTTTTGGTTGGGTCTCTCTCTACTTTTGGAATCAGGGTAATGGTTGCTTCCAGGAATGAGTTTGGGAGTACTGCTGCCCTTTCAATTTCATTGAAGAGTTTCAGCAGTAGAGGCACTAACTCTTCTTTAAAAGTTTTATAGAATTCAGCAGTAAAACCGTATAAATTTTCAAAGTAGGTGTTTATTAACCTCTGGACTTCCTCTGGGTCAGTAGTAATTTCTCTGTTCTCATTCTTAATGGCCTAGATATGTGCCTTTTCCTTTCTTTGTTTAATGAGGTTGGCTAAGAGTCTATCAATTTTGTTTATCCTCTCAAATAACCAGCTTTTAGAGTCATTTATTTTTTGAACCGTTCTCTTGGTTTCTATTGCATTAATTTCTGCCCTGATCCTTATAATTTCTTGCCTAGTGGGAGCTTTGGATTTTTTTTGCTCTTCTCTTTCTAGTCGGTTGAGGTTCAGCATTAAGTTGTTTATTTGAGCTTGCTCTGTTTTCTGTGTGTAGGCTTTCATTGCTATGAATTTTCCTCGTAGAACTGTTTTCATTGTGTCCCTTAAATTTCTATATGTTGTACTGGGGTTATCGTTTAGTTGTAAGAACTATTCAATTTCTTCTCTAATTTCTTCTGTTACCCATTGGTTGGTCAACAGAGTGTTGTTCAGTTTCCATGTGTTTGTGAAGACCCTGGGCTTTCCTTTGCTATTCAGCTCCAATTTCATGACACTATGGTCTGACAGTATACAAGGGTAACTTCAATCCCTTTATATTTGTTGAAACTTGTTCTATGAACAAGCACATGGTGTATTTTGGAGAATGATCCATGAGCAGCTGAGAAGAATACATATTCTGACTTTGTGGGGTGAAATACTTTGTAGGCATCTATTAAGTCCATTTGCTTAAGAGTCTGGTTGAGCTCAATGATTTCCCTTTTGACTTTTTGTCCATTCGATGTGTCTCTTTGTGACACTGGGGTATTGAAGTCTCCTAGTATTTTTGTATTGGAGTTTATCTGGTTTTTCAAGTCCATTAATATTTGTTTTATATAGTTGGGTGCATTAGAATTTGAAACATAGATATTTAAGATTGTGATTTCTGTCTCTTGGATTTTTCCCTGAACTAAAAGATAGTATCCATCTTTATCTCTTTTTATCAGTTTTGGCTTGAAGTCTTTTTTGTCTGCAAATAAAATCGCCACTCTTGCTTTCTTGGTGTTTCCTGTTCCATAGAGTATTGTTTTCCATCCCTTTACTTTTAGTCCATGGGTTTCTTTCTGAATTAGATGTGTTTCTTGTATGCAACAAATTGTAGGATCTTGCTTCTTGATCCACTCTGCCAGTCTGTATCTCTTAATTGGCACATTGAGTCCATTGACATTATTCATTATGACTGATATAGGTAAATTTAGTGCTGCTATGTTTTCCTGTTCTTGGCTGTGTTATTGTACTTCTGCCCTTTCCCCATCAGTTTCTTGTTTGGTCCCATGGGTTGACTCGGTTAGGTCTCATGGATTTGTAACTTTCCTTATTTTTCTCCAAGATATTCTTTAAAATGTTTTGGAGCACAGGTTTCATATTTGTGACGTTTTTCAGGGGTTCTTTGTCATGAAAGTATCTTATTTCCCCATCTATTTTGAATGATAGTTTTGCAGGATACATCAGTCTGGGTTGGAAGTTGTTTTCCTTTAGGGCTTGGAAGACTTCACTCCAGGCTCTTCTTGCATTGAGTGTTTGAGTTGAGAAGTCCGCTGTGATCCTGACCAGCTTCCCTTGGCATGTAACTGTTTTCTTTTCTCTGGCTGCTTTCAGTATTTCATTCTTTTTATGGATATCTGGGACTTTTATGATTATATGCCTTGGTGTAGATTTTTTCATGTCATGGGCATGTGGTGTTCTGTATGCTTCACATATTTGCATGTCAAATTCTTTACCTTTTTCTGTGAAGTTTTCTGCCATTATTTCTGTGAATAGCTTTTTGATGTCTTTAGCATTGTCTCCTGCTTCCTCAGTGACGCCAATCAATCTTATGTTATTCTTCTTTGAATCATCTAGGAGCTGCTGGATTGACTTCTCATTATCGCTTGCTTTTTTCCATAGATTATGCCTTTCCAGTTCATTGGCTGAGATCCTCTCTTCTAGGTCTGAAATTCGGTCTTCTGCCAAATTCATTCTATTGTGCAAACTTTCATTTTCTTTCTTAATTTCCTGGGCTTCTGCTTGTAGGTGTTTAAAAAGTTCCATTGCTTTTGCTATCTTGGATTCTATCAACTCCATGATTTCCTCTTTAGCTTTATTAATCATCATGTTGACAGTGTCCAATATCTCTGCCTTCCTCTCAGAGATCAGTTCTGATTTCCATTTTACTAGATCTGCTTTGGTGACCATTTCCGAAGTTCCCGGAGACTGGCCTTCAAACTTCTCTATTTCCTTTACCCCTGTGTTACCCTGAGGTAAGGATCTTTGTATCTGAGACTTTGAGTGTTTCCTCATCTCTGACCTGCCCTGTTTTCTGGCGCTGTTTGTTGCAAGTCCCTTTCCTCCTAATAGTTAGGAACCTTAAAATAGCAGTGTTTCCTGGTTTCTTTTTTGCAGTCTGTATTGGGACCTTATGAAAAACCTCTAGTTCTGGCACACCATATGAGGCACTCAATCAATACAGTCAGAACACCTTCTCCCATTTGCTTTAGAGGCAGCAAGGCTGTGACTCCTGCACTGCTACAATCACGCTGCTTTAGGTTTCAATGAGCCCACCTGCTCACCAATACAGAGTCTCTGGGCTCACTTGTGCTGTCGGCCTGGAGGCCCGTAGGCTGTAGGTCCTGTGTAGCTGCAATGGTAGTAGCTGATGTTCTAACAGGCTCACCTACTCACTAATACAAAGTAACTCGATGTGCTTCTGTAGTTGAAGTGGAGAAATTCAGACTCTGATCTGCTAAACTCAGTCCCTGGGCTCTCTTCCGGTGTTGGACTGGAGCATGGAAAGCTCCAACTCCGTCACAGATTCGGTGGTGCAGTCGCCATTTCCCAAGCCACCCGCTGCTAACCTCAATCCCAGGGTGCCCTTCTGGTGTTGGCCTGGAGGCCAGTAAGCTCAAAAACTGATGCAGATTCGGTGTTGCAGTCACCATTTCTCCAAGCCACTCGCTGCTAAACTCTGTCCCTGGGCTCTCTTCCGGCATTGGCCTGGAGGACAGTGAGCTCCAACCCCGATGCAGGTTTGGTGGCACAGTTGCCATTTCCCGAGCCGCTGAAGGATAGCCTCTTTAACAAATGGTGCTGAAATAACTGGACTTTAACCCACTAATGACTAAAACTAGACCTAGCTCTTTCATCGTGTACTAAAATAAAATCAAAGTGGATTAGGGACCTAAATATTAAAACAGACACACTAAATCTGTACAAAACAGGTTAAGTAAAACTCTTAGAGACACTGGTTTAGGGAAAGACTGCATGAACAAATCCTCTATAGCATGAGAACTGGCAGAAGAAATCGGTAAATCGGGTCTCATTCTATTGAGATGTTTCTCCACAGCAAAAGAAACCACCAGCAAAGTGAAAAGGCAACCAACGGTATGGGCAAGAATCTTTAACAGACATTTCTCAGACGAAGGGTTACTATCTAGAATACATAAATGGCTGAAAAAAATCAGTCCACCCAAATTTAAAGAACCAATTCAAAAATGGGCATCTGAAATGAACAGATACTTTTCAGAGGAAGAAATAAAAGCAGCTAAGAAGCATATAAAGTAATGTTCAATATCACTCATCATTCAAGAGATGCAAATGAAAACAACATTAAGATTTCATCTCACTCCACAAAGAAGGGATCCTATCTAAGAATTAGCCAGTAGCAAATGTTGGAGAGGCTGCGAAGAAGAAGGAAGCCTTCTCTACTGTTGGTGGGAATGTAGGTAGACTTGTACAACCCCTGTGAAGATCAGTTTGGAAATTCCTCCAAAACTACAACTAACCGTGCCATTTGACCCTGCTATTTGTCTACTAGGTATATATACAAAAGAATTAACAAATTTATATCACAGTGGTATTTGTGCACCCATGTTTATAGCAGCTCAGTTTGTGATTGCTAAATCTTGGAAACAACAAAAATGTCCATCAACTGGAGACTGGATAAAAAAGCTGTGGTTCTTCTACAGAATGGACTATTACTGTGCCATATAAAATCATAAGTTTGAATAATTTATACTTAAATGGACATACCTTGAAGACATCCTCATAAGTGAAATAGATAGGTCACAGATGTGTAAATATCATGTCTTTTCTCTGGTATGAGAAAATGAAGCTGTAAATGAGCTCTATAATATATGTTATATATAATGCAATAGAAAATACTCAAAGCGAAATGGGGTGAAGGGAGAAAAATAAGATTATAACAAAAAAGAAAGGAAAAAAAGTTTATGTATATAGGTAGTGGTATGGTAGGGTGGGTAGGGGTATGGGAAAAATGAGAATTGAATTGTGTCATATACGATACAAATTCCCATTGTTGAGTGCAATCATGATGTGTTTATGTAATGTACCAATACATATTTCAATAAAATAAAAGAATAGGAAAAATTTATTGAAAGTTAGCTTCTGTCCAAGAGAGATAGAAGCGGGACTGGAAAGTGGGTTGCCTCCTGATTTTGTCTTTCAAAGGTGTTTTATAAGCAAAGCCAGGTGGTAAGGCAGGTACAAAGTGGGACAAAACTGTAAGACCCAATGGAAAGTTAGAATGGGGCAGTCGGAGGCGAGACAAAGCCATAATCAATCAATAAGGTTCCAAATACATTTACTCAGGTAATATTGATTAAATACAGGGATTAAATGGAGAAACAAATCATGTACAAGTATTTCTGCAGTGAAAATGGGCTAGAGAGACTGATATTTCATTAGAATCAATCACTGTGATTCATCTCTAGGGGTAACAATATTCCTTCCCTTTTTATAATGCTAACACTGAATGTGCCTCAATTGGTTTTCTACACTGAGGACCCAGCTTTGTGTAACTGCCATAAAATAATTTCTAACTAATTTTAATATCTGCTATAAAATGATAATCTCTTTATTTGAAATTTCAACAACTTTTCATCTGAACTTCCTCAAAGGCAAGGGTCATTCTTTCTTAAATATTCAAAAGTTTACTAGGCTTGAATTTATTGGAGCCAGAGATCCTCATTTGTTCCATAGTGCTTAGCTTAGAACCTTTCACACTGCAGATGTTCAATATATTTTTGCTCATTTGATTTGGATTGACTCTTCTAGGTTCAATACAACAACAAAACACTGTTAAGAGTTCTTCTTGCTTTGCCTGTGCTGAGCCTGAAATCCTGCCAGCTTCCAGCGCCTCTTGTTTATGTTCCACAGGATTTGTGACTTTGACCACCACATCTGAAGTTCATTTGCTTGCAGTCTATTTTCTTTCTTGGTAAAAATAAGTATATAAATTGTAACTGGGAAGTTTTTTTTTTTTTTCTTCTTCAACTTTTTGCTATCTTGTGTGGTCTAGTGCTAATTCCCAAGTTAAATATAAACTCTAACAAGTGTTATTCAATAAATTGGCTGGGTTTATTATTAGGACTTTTTTACTTTGTTTTCATCTCAAGCTGGGATCATTAGAGAGTGACTGGTTCTCATGGGAGATCATTCCAGTACTCATTATTTCTTTTTTCCTGAGGAGACCAAAAGTAAGAATGTGGAAACTTTATTTGACTGCAATTTAAATTCAACCTGAAAAATTCCTATCACTACACAGTACAAATAATCTTGTAGAATAAAAAGTCTTTAAAAGTTATCAAAAGAAAAAGAACTTCCATAAAATGTGAAAGAGTCAGGTTATGGTGGTATGCACCTGTAGTTTCAACACTTGGGTGGCTGAGGCAGAAGGGTGGCAGGTTCCAGTGCAGCCTGGGCAACTTAGTGTTTCAATAAATTCCTATTACAAAATATAATTTAAAAAAGGACTGTGAATTTATCTTGGTATGAAAGTTCTGGGTTCATTCTTCAGCACCACCACCAAAAGAATATTGAAAGTATTGAATCAATCACTTCAAATGTGTTTTTGTAGATATGAGTTCTAATGTCTATTCTTGTTATCTTATAATAGCCAGGGTCATTTGGAAGAATTTTTTAAGGTAAAATCCTGAGTGACTACACTTAAGAAAGAAAGACCCACAATAATGAAGACAATATCATAGAGATAAGGGAACCAGCCCTGAAACAAGAAATGTTTGTTCTAAAAGCATATGTGTTATCGAAAGAGAGTCATCAGGAACAAGAACAAGGAAACTTATTATTGCAGTTCCCATAAGTCTCATAGCCACCTTTAGTTCTTTATTTAAGGAAGTCACACAACTCCGAGAGAGGACAGGGAACAGACCAGGAGAAAGGCTTGTTAAGTCACCTGCTACCAAATGGGACTACTAAGTTTCTAAGAGTTTTCTATAAAAAAGAATATATTTATTTCAATATGTATGAAATATATACATTTCATAAAATGTATGAAAAGAAAATCACAAATACATGCTAAAAAAATTTGTAGAAGTGTTTACTAGTATATGCAACATAATGTTATTATTTAAACAAGGAAGATGTTATAATATTATGGAAAAATGTGGATGATATAATTAATGTGTTTGATACATGCATGTATGTAAGTATGCATGCATGTATGTGTTTATATACAGGATTAAAACTATATTATTGAATACTGTTACAAAATAATGCTTTATAACAAATATATATTTAGGGTAAGAATCAGAGTCTGTTTATGTGCCACATAGGATTTAGGGAACAATTTGCCTTGTTGCATCGAGCCAGTGCTCTTCGGAGTCCTTTTTGTAGATCAGGTTGTGGTATACACGTTCCAGTATTTTGAAGAGTCTGTATATATGCAACAGTCCTATAAGAATTGGTTATTTTTCTAACTTATGTCAAATTAGAAATCAGGAGAAACTATTCTTTTCTTGAAGATGTGGATCTCAAAGTCCAAGGCTAGAGGAAGAGAAAGGGAGGTTTGCAGGAAGAGTAAAGGAATAATTCCTAAGCCTCAGTACTTCTTTGATGAGAAAAAGAGTTAGCTGTTGGCATGAAGTGGTGATCTGTGAGGGCATAACAGAATCAAAGGCTTATATTTCAAGGAGATGTGTTCTTTTTCTGTAGCATAAACACCATTAAGGGTAATGTTTGTTATTTTGGATTTTCCTTATTTTAAAGGGAAAATTCATAGTGCCAGACATGCAAGAACAAAGCCACACAGTTGGGCTGTGCAGACCTGTGGCTCTCAAATCTAAGAAGTTAATAATTGGATTGTTTACATGCTCTTCTTAGAGGAAAAAGCACTCTTTAGTTTTTCAGTTATGTTTTGCTTATTCTTTCTGAATGGTGAGTGATATGGATTTAGTTTTCTTTGCCTCCTGCTCTGTTCCCTGTCTTTTCTCAGAGCTTGTGACTTCTTTAGGTAAAGGAATTAAAGGTGGCTGTGAGACTTATGGGAACTGCAGTAATACAATTCCTTGTTCTTGTTCCTCATGACCCTTCCAATCATGCATATGCTTTCAGCACAAACATTTCTTTTCTTTTTTTTTTTTTTTACCATTTATTTGTTTATTTTAGTGTTATATGTGGTTGCCGGGGAATCGAACCCCGGCCCTGTGCTTGTAAGACAGGCGCCGTAACCACTGAGCCAACTCCCCAGCCCATCACAAACATTTCTTGTTTCAGCCTTGGTGCCCCTATCTCTAAAATTGTCTTCTTTATTGTTGGTCTTATGTGTAGTCACTCAAGATCTTACCTAAAAGATCCTTCCATTGTCAAACAACCTTGCTGTTCATATGAAAGTGGCAATAGACATTAGAACTGATATCTACATAAATGCATCTCAAGTGACTGAGTTAGTTGTTGCTGTAGTTATAGATGTTCAAATCTTCCCCAGACTCTGAAATCTGAAAGTAAAGAAGGGAAAGAAAAAATCTGATGTTAAAAGCAAAAAAAGTGGAACAAAACTTGTGTATATAGGCAGGTGGAGGGTGATAGGGAAGACAGGAGAATGGAAAAAAAATGAAAATCAAGATATATCATGTACAGGTACAAATTCGTAAGGATGAATGTGATGATAGTGTATTCCTAAAATTTTCCAATAAGCTCCATAAATGGGCAAAAAAGGGAAAAGTTAAAAAAAAAGAGGTTGTCACAGAGACACCTTGGGAAGCAGTAATACTAAGGAAATAGCTTTTGAGATAGAGCAAATTAACTGTCACAACTCTATCTCCCTCCTCAACTTCCTTTCTTATAAGATAACACTTGGTATTTGTGTAAGGCACTGAGTCAACATATTTTTCCCTCAACACCTGCGCTTGATACTCAGTTTTCAGCACCTGTCATAGGGATAAGACTGCTGGGGAAAGAGGTAGTGAAAGCTGCTCTCTGCTTGAGTCTACAGGAACCCTGGGCATGGGGGAGATTGAGGGTGCTGGCTTTGGACCCAGAGCGCCAGCACTCCTGGTGACAATCTGGAGTGCCATGTGCAGCTGGGGCAGAGCCTTCCAGAACTGGTGGGTCTGGCACTGGTGCATGTCATATGGGAGAAGGACTGATGGCTCAGGGAATTGAAAGGGAGAGGGATGTTCATCAAATTTATCTATCTAAAATATCCCTGGAAGACATGGCAATACTTCTTTTGAATAGTTTCAAAGACTTATGGTAACAATAGGAATTAGCAATCTTTGTTGTAGTTCTTATCTGTCCAGCAAATATTTTGTATCAGGCATTTAATGGTCAGATTTAGTTATGTATAGATAATTATTCATAGTGGTGATAAAAGTTAATTCTATTTGAGTATTTTCTGTGTGACCCATGGCTGGTGCTTATCATTGAATTATTTTGAGATTTTTATAAACAGATATCATTATCAGTCTTATTTTCAGAAAAGAATACTGAATTTTCAAGAAACAAAAATTATTTCATGTAACAAATATTTATTGAGCTAATAACTGTGCCTTTGGTGAGGAATACATTGTAAACTAGATAGATTATTCTGTCATTCTCTCAGAATCCAGAAAGCTAGTGGGGGAGAGAGAGATAGGAAGCAATTCAATAAAATGAAACTTGAAGTCAGTGATATATACAATGAAGAAAGCGAAACCTGATTGTGGTGGAGACTTATGAGTACCAGGGGGGATGGTAGGCTCAGTGAGATAATTGGCACACAGAGGTTCATATAAGAAGACAGCATTTAATATGAGATTTGTATGAAAGGATGCCAACCATGCATATAACTAGGGGCAGGATAATGTAAGCCATGGGGATGCCAAGCACAGAGGCTAATGTGCATTGGCTTTGTTGTGTTCAATAAGCAGGAAGAAGCCTGGTATTGCTTGTATTGTCCAATGAATAATAAGAGTAACTTGAAGACTCTGGGATAAACACTAGTAAATGTTGCTGGGCCTCCAGTTTCCTTTGACTC
>PVIR01046216.1:0-10355 GCA_004026965.1 Petromus typicus
AAACCGTGTTGGTTTTTCACTACACTTAACAGTGAATTGCTTTTCCAACACCTCAATAAGCTGTTACATCCTGGAGAGGATGTGAGTCCCTAATGTTCTTGTTGAGTTTAGTATTTACTCATTTCAACTACACCTTCCAATTAGTTTTACAGAGGTAAGCAAATGATCTGTAACGGTTTTCGTCTTAATTCTTGACCTGATGATCTCCAGTTCTGTCTTCCTGTGGTGTGCCCTGGACTCACTGTACGTCTCTAATCAAGAAGTCACAGATGGGACCGTTGAGAAGACAGGATCTGTGAAGCAAACACTTCTCTCAAGAGTGAGGAGTCAACAGGACTCTGATGCTTTGCGGCCCCCAGGCTCAGGCCTGCTCTGTCCCTGCTGCCTCAGTGTGAGACACTCTCCGCCCACAGAGGATGAAGACTGAGTGTCTCCACCACATATTCCTCTGCTCTTTAAAGGTGCTTACAGCAAACAAGAAACTCTCATTTTGGGCTTCGAGAATCGGAGAGTTTTCAGATACACACTGAGGCCTGCACTGTCATTATGACCACAAAAGAGCTACAGGTTTCTAATTTGACCGGTGAGGTAACAGCATCCCTGAGAGTCATCTGCGCCTGCCCACTCTGTCCAGACAGCACTGACCTCTGTACCCACCACTTACTGGGCATCATGCTGGTAACAGAGGGGATTCAGGTGAATACTTTGTATCCTTTTGTGAGAGCCATAATCGAGAGAAAGAGAAGCAGCAGGTTTTGGGGAGATACTGTTGTCTGGAGATGGTGTTTCCCCTGCATGGAGGCTGAACTTCACCAAGGCCAAGCAGACAAGTGCAAGAACAGAAACTGTGCAAGGGGCCAGGGGAAGATGCCGGGGGTGCGCTGCACTGATTGCTGATATGTCCTGGTACAACCTTCAGCGACTGTGTTTACTGCAGCTGGGTGTGAGCAGGATTGACGTCTGAACATTTTAATGTGTTATACTCTAATTGGGAATTTAATAGTATCAGACTGTGACCACAGAGACATCTCATGTGTCACAGTTTTGTATACATACTCGGCATCTGTGCAGTATACTATGGATTGGGTTTTTGACTAAAATTCAATAAGTAGTGCTAGATTAAACAATCTTATTCTAACTTGGGTATGATGTGCTTAATTGAGTCTGTAATGACATCTTCCCTAAAACTAGGATTCAGAGTGCAATAAAATCTTGGTACTTTGTTGATATTCCCGTGCCACTTTCTCTTTTCACCTGACACGAACACTAAGGACTTGACATTTCTACATGGATGATCATGAGATGCAGGATTTTTGGTTACATTTCACTAAGGCATGTGTGGCTGGCTTCCAAGTTTGACTTTCCCTGCAGATGGTCCTATGTTTCCTATGCTCATTCTATATCTTCATGAGGTATTTTATTTTATTTTTTCCCAATCAAGTACCATGTTTATTTTTTCCTAAAATACAGCAGGAGTTCCATGGTTCCCTAAGACTGATAATTCAATTTCTTCCCCAAATATCTCTTCCCTATTCACATATCAGATCCCAGCCACAGGAGAAGCCATAGTAATGCTTTTCTGTCTCATGATGTCCTTACTTCTGACAGAAATGGTGTTGGGCTTCGATCCGGTCCTCCTGTTTATCAGATTCCCAACACCTGACCCTCCCAGCGTCGTTGTCAGTTACCCAGTGCTGGCAAATGTATTAAGGCTTCCCAAACGGTCCTTGTCTTTCTTCAGTATGTTCTGATTAACGGATTAACATTTAGAAAGCAATGGGAATGTATAATTAAAATTTTAAAAGAAACTGTTTTAGTATTTAATGAGATATATATGTTCTGTGTTTTTATTTTGTATTTTAATTCAAATTTTTATTGGTGCATTATATATACACATCATCATCGCACTCAACATTGAGAGTTTGTACCAGAATATGACATGACTTGATTCTCATTTTTTCCCATTCCCCCACCCACCCTACAACCCCCGACCCCTTATATACACAAGATTTGTTTCCTTTTTATTATGATCACTTTCTTTTGCCCCTCATTATTTATCCCTACACCCTATTCACTTTTAAATATTTTCTATTTCACAATGTCTACTATATATGCTAGAAATCATTTACTTCATTTTCTCATACCACAGAAAAGATGTGATATTTAAACAGCTGTGACCTATAGTATTCTGTGTTTTTATTTTTTAAAAATACACAGTGAAATAATCTAATATAGTATACCTAGCATCTTCAATATAATGTTTGGTGGTGACATCAATGTTGTGTCTTAAAGCCAGAGTCTATTAACATCCACTAGCGTCAGCAAAGCCTTGAAAGCTAAATTCTCCTGGGAAGTAAGGAAACAGCGATTGGGTCATGCTGCCATGTGAGTGAAGCTTGTTATCAACACTGAGCCATCAGTGACAGTGGACCACATACTCACATGCTCTAGAACAAGTGCTTGAGACCTTGGAAAAAGGAAGCAAAAGGAAAAATGTTTAAGATGAAAATAATAACTTCAAAATAAGGATTTTCAATTTTTAATCATTCATGGAACAAATGGGAATAAATCTTACCAGCTACTCTTAGATATCAGACTGATATTTAGAACATATATATGCATGTGTATCAAAAAATCAGTCTGCTAAAAATAAATGATACAAACAAAAATAGGCAATTGAAATTAATAGACATTTTCAGAAGAAGAAATACAACTGGCAAAAAAACCCCCCAAAAAACAAACAAACAAACAAACAAACAAAAAAACCCCACAATGGTCATTTAAAAAAATGAAAAATGTCCACAACATTTGGCCATCAGAAAAATGCAGATAAAAACAACATTGAGATTTGACCTTTTCTCATAAAAGCAGTCATTATCAAGGACTTAAAATTCAACAAGTGTTGATGAGATTGTGTGGAAAATAAACCATTCTGCCTTGTTGGTTAGAATGTAAATGAGCACAGTTTGAGAAATCAGTAGGGAAACTTCTCAAATAGAAAATTCTGTTCACCCAGCTATTTGTTTCCTGGGTACCTTTTCAAAAGAGCCAAATTCATTACACCACAGTGACATATGCACATACATACTTGTAGCAGAACAATTCACAAGAGCTACATTATGTGCCCAACCCATATGTCCATCAACAGATGAATGGATAAAGAAAATGCCACTAAGCAAAATTAACTTGTTATTTGTAGGAAAATGCATGAATCTTACAAACTTAATACTAGTGAAATAAGTCATGCACAGGATGGTAAATATCTCATCATTTGTCTGAGAGACCCAAATTATTAATCTTTTTTTTTTTTTTTTAGGTTTTTTGAGACAGGGTCTCACTTTTGTGGTTCAGGCTGGCCCTGAACTCAGCCTCAAACTCACATCATAGCAATCCTCCTGCCTCTGCCTCCCGAGTGCTGGGATTACAGGCATAAGTCCCCACACCTGACACTGTGGTACGTGGTTACTGGGGATCGAGCCCAGGACCTTGTGCTTGCAAAGCAGGTGCCAGAACCACTGAGATAAATCCCCAATCCCTAATCATTTGAAAAGCAAAATAAATGCAAGACGGAAGTATGCAGATATAGGAAAGGGTCTGAAATAAGAGGAAGAGAAAGTGAAGGGAAAGAGTAGTCATGACCGTGGTGCAGTAGTCGTGTGCACCAGTTCCACAGGATGAACGTAATTATCACATGTCACACGCACATTCACACTGCCCTGCAGAAATTCTTGATTTTCCTGGCCAGTGAGGGTACTTGAGGGCAGGAGCTGTGACATTCATGATTTGGTCTTCATATAAGCAGTCGTGCTTTGTTGAAGGGTATTTGATGCATTTAAACCCAGAATGTTACAGTGAAGGTGTTCTTGTCAAGGTACTCTTGACAAATACAGAAACTGATAGTTTTAAAGGAAACCTGTTCCAGTTGGGAGCCATGTCCAGTTTTCCTCTGGAGACATTATATATTTAGAATTTCCCAATATTTATCTCTCTGTGGCTATCCCTATTTATCTCTCTGTTCTTATTGAATAATTTGCTTTCAGTGATTCTTCTTTCTACTTTTGACAACAAAGTTAAACCATTTCAACACCCCCCCGCTAGTGCAGTTAGTTCCCTCTCCCCCCTATCTTTCCAGGATTCTTGTTGTCAGGAAACATTCTCTCCACGAATTCATGACTTGGGGTCTTGGAACTTCCGGTTTTGACAGGAGGACCTGAGAACTTAACGATACCCTGATACCACCGGGGATTGGCCTGGGTCCTTGACTGAGAGTCAGGAGGCGAATGTGTAGTGCGTAGGATGCTCCTTTGGCTCTTCAAGCTCAGGCTTAGGGAACAATCATGGAAACAGATGGCACTCATTGCCAGGAATAAATCAGAAGTGTACACTAAAGAATTAAGTGAAACTTTCTCTCTCAAATCCAAGATAAGACTAAATATTGGAACACAATAAGGACTTCAGGACAGGATAGCCATATGTTGCTCCAACTTTGCATACAACTGATGTTTTTCTTGACACGTGACATTATGATTTCTTTCTTGGTGGGTTTTTGTTTTTTGTCACAAATGTTAAAGCAGTGATTCTTGTCTCTCAGCCTCCATCATCCCATCATCTCCTGTTATCACTTTGTCCTGTGCTGTGGAAGCTGACTCACTCATGGGGCTAAGGTGTTCTTGACAGTACAGACATCCTTATTTTTCTCTTCATTAATACATGTTTTAGGGACATTTACTGAGCGACATGCATAAACCGTAGCATTAACATGCAGGAAGCAGGTTTTTTTCTCCTGGCTGCTACCTTAGCTTGAAAAAAGAAGGATCTCTGCTTTATTTGCAGAGACACTGGTGTGTATGGGGAGAGCTCTGCTCTGTAGGCTTCTGTTCTGTTCCACACTCATGTCAGAAACGTGTTTTACCCCTGAGCCTTGTAGCTACCACCAATATGGAAGAAACTATAAATTCTGCACAGATATGTGATCTTAAATTTATCTCCAAATTCTTTCTTCAGTGCTTCCCTCTCTCCTACTGAAAAATGTAGGATTTGAACCTGGGGCATGAGGATCATGAGACTGATTTTTAAAAATGCAACAAGTAAGATCTAACCACAGAATCATTCATCAGAATTTGCATTTGGTAAGATCTACAGGTCATCACTGTCAATGTAAAAACTCAGGACAAACACTGATAACTGGCAGTAACATTTTATCTGAGGAAAGAAGAAGATATGAACCAGGGCATGGATATTACAGCACCTGATGCATCTGAACAAGGAAACAGTTCATGGCAACCCAGGCCACAAAGTTGTCACTGAAAGGAAATTTCTTTGTAAGGAGATGTGAGAGCAAATACATACACTTTAAAAAATTATTTCTTAGCTCCCCCCAGAAGGTGTTCCTGCTTTTGCTTCTTTCAGACATGGTGAGAGTTTGCTCCCAGGCAGACGTTTATACAAGATCAAAGGCGCTTTCAGGTTTGGATGGTGCTGACTTTATCGATGGTGTTGTGGGTCCTCACTTCTCACCAAACACATCAATTAACACACAAAAATTTGCAGACTTCTAGTAATCATATGTGAGCACAACAGTTGAGAATTTATGCATGTAAATATGTCAAAATTATGTGTTTAAAATAATTATTTGACTAGAAACCACGATGTAGAAGTAAATGTTTGAATTCAAAATCTAAATATGACATACCATATTATACCGAAAATCATAGGAGGTATATAGAAAAAGAGGATTAACAAATATAAAATTAGATAAAACCAATTCAAAACTTTAAATTTATGATTTACATATTAATTATATTGAGTAAAAATGGGGTTAATATTTTAAAATACTGAGCAAAGAAAAATACATTTCATGTAGTGACAATAATCATATAAAGTTAAGGAAACATAATTCTCCAAATTAAACAATAAGTGACATAAAATATACATTTATAAACAAGTATTTAAACTAAATTTATTTCATACTAGTATTAATAACTATACAATACCAAAATAGAAGTTTTAGCTTATTTCCACCTTCCTTTGCAAGAAGACTGGCTCATCGTTTTTCTCAAAGTTCCACGACCTTTGCACCCAAGACTGAGCACACGAAAAGCCAGCAAGTTCACATGCCTTCTCAGTTGAGTATTTATTCACTTCTTTGAAGTGAACCAGGATACTCAGCTTCATGATTTAGGAAGTTTACAGCTGGGAAGCAAGAACTGATAAAGGCAGAAGTTTTGACCAGCCTCCAAATACCATTACCACAAAGAGAACACGAAACATAAGTGATGGAAGACGGGGTGGAAGGACACGAAGGCGCTCACCAGGACGAGGACGCTCTGGGTGGCTCTGATCTCAGGGGACGGGCTAGAGCAGACCTTGTGTCTGTGGATGTGCCCGAGCAGAATGACGACCATGGAGCCGCTGGCCCAGACCACGAGGGCCAAACAAATATATATGTACATTTAAAATTTGCTAATTCATAAGTTTGATTACGACAAGTTCTGATTCACTGAGGCCGCGTCACACGATTACGTTTTTCCGAGTGACCCTGCAGGAGTCACGGAAGTGCGGGTGTCATGTCAACGTTATGACGGACTTTTGCTCAGACACGAAATGAGACCTAAAAGTAGAATGGATGTTAAAATAAAATAAAATTATTACAGTAAAATACAGCATCATTGGTCTACTTCAAAATATCTAACCCGTCTTTGAACAAACCGACTCCATCGTTCTTGCCCTATGGGGAAGCTTTGGAAGCCCTTTTTACCAGTGTCTATAAGTCGCACTGTCCTGACTGCCTTGGTGACCCGAACTGATTCAAAATATTTCCCTTTTCTGGTTGTTTCGACTTTGAGGAAGAGCCAGAGGTGCGTGGTCTGGACCCAGAGAATCGAGTGGGTGAGGACAGGCTGTCGTACACTTACGACCTGCTTTACGGTAGGACGTCACTTGGCAACAGCACTCACCTAATTTTTGATCACGTCTTTAAAGAGCTGACAAAAAAAAAAAAAAAAAAAAAATTCCAGAACTGGTTTCAGATGCACAGACTACGTTGCACAGGCCCTTGGCACACAATCTGGGGCACAGTCTGGGGAAAGTGAGGAGGTATGAGGGGTACTGACGGCTGTGAGTCTTTTATTCAAAACATTTTTAAAACTTAAACACATACTGTATTTATATTGTGCCACAGAAGTATTCATACTAGTGAGCCTGAGTGAATGTACAGCAGTTCTATTTTTTAAGTTCTTGAGGCTCTTCCATACTATTTTCCACAATGGTTGCTAGAATTAACATTTCCACCGCTAGTATGCCAGGACTCACTTTCACTTTCTGACACGTACTTTTCAACATTATGTCTTTTTCTTGATAACGATTATAAAAGAGATGAGGTTACGTCCAGCTCAAGATTTAATTTACATTTTTTTGGTGACTGCTGAATTGAATCGCTTTTCTTTCTCTATCTTTTTTAATATTCTCTTCAGATACCATCTGTGTCTTTTTCGAGTTTTTAATAAAATGGAATATATAATTAAGTCATAAAGAAGGATAAACTTGAGGGACTTCTAGATAAATGCATGCCTCTTGAAACTACACTCTCAAGTGAAATAAAATGAACACACATGTGTAAGTATCACACTGTCTCTTTTGTGTGAGACACTGAGAGTGTAAATAAGGACCAAAATGGATAAGGGATATTGCAGACTTTTAATTTGGAACTTTTGTTTTCTTACACTGAGTAACACGAGAAAAAGAAACACAGTAACATGGCAGAACTGTACAAGTAACATAAGTAAAGATTAAGAGCACTATTGGAGCAGTGAAATTTAGGGTCTTGGATTTAGCTCAGTGGTGCTACACTGGTCTGGCAAGAGCAAAGTCCTGAGCTCAGTTCCCTGTACTGTCTTTGGGAAATGCCTTCAGCCACACCCAGAACTCTGCTAATCCAATTTAGTCGAGCATTTCTCACACAGGTTGATACAATCAGTTAACTATCTATCACACATGCCAACTTCCTTGGCTTCCTTTCAAGCAGCTGATTTAAAAAAAAAAATCAATATTGATGAAGTTCTCAATGAAAACATGCAATAAAATCATTTTTCTAGCTTGGTCAGAAATGTGTCCTGGTTAGGATAAAGTTGACTTCAAAAATTTCTTGGTAAGAACTTCCTGTGGGCAAAGCAATAATCAAAGGAGAAGTTAAAACTTTCTAAAATTAAAAACAAACAAACAAACAAATTTACATACTAGGTACATAGAGGAATTCTACATAGAGAACAGAAAAGTAAGTAAGCAAGTAAAAATGAGCAAAGAATCAAACGCTACAAAAACATCAGAATGCAAGAAATTAAAACAATTTGTAGCTGGGTGTGGTGGCTCACACCTGTGTTCCCAGCACTCTGGAGGCAAAGGCAGGAGGACTGCTGTGAGTTTGAGGCTCGCCTGGGCTATGTAGTGAGCTCAGGGCCAGCCTGAACTACAAAGCAAGACTCTGTCTCAAAAAAAAAAAAAAGCACAATTGGTAGTATTTCAGTAGTATCCCTGAACCTCAGCTTCATATTGCTCCTGTTACATGACATAGAGTGATGCGTTGGATCAAAGGTGAAGTCCCACTTTTTGCTGCCTGTAAGAAACATACTCACTATAACAACATGTAGAGGGAAAGTGGAATAACAGAGAAGGATATTCTATGAAAACGAATTCAAAATCAGGTAGGAATAGCCATACTCAACTCCCAAAAGGGCAACATCAAATCAAAATTATCCAAAAAGACAAAGAAGGATGGTATATATTGGGAAATGAGAAAATCCACCAAGAAAGTAGTATACCTAATGTAGAGTTCACTATTCAAGTGTAGTCAATATTCCATAATCATTTCTAGAAAAAAAGTATTGTAAGTTCTATCTCTTGATGATTTTTCACTACTTCATAAGTTACTGAGAAGGAATATTTAAGTTTCTCATTATTAAGTCATAACATGCCTAGATTCTTGAAATCTTTGCTGTATATATTTTGAGATATATTTTGCTTGTGATAAGACTAAGTTTTTATGCCTTCAGGATGAGTTAGTACTTTTTTAGTAATATAATACCTAAGTTCACTTAATTTATCTCTGCCCTATGCTGCAGTTATGTCTAGATTCAAGAGAATATAACTATACTGCTTGAAATAGATGTTTTTATCCAATTATATTTATTGTGCTACTGGTATATTTGTATTTATTTTTAAATTTTCTCCTTAGTACATATTTGCAGTATATGGTGTCTAGATTCCTCTTTGAGAGTAGATACATGTATTTAACATATATTGATCCTCAATATTCCCTTTCACTTCCCTCTCTCCTTTTTCTTTCCATTTTTAGTTCTCCTTCACTCATTTAGTTCCTGATTCCAATATCTGTTATGCTTCCCATTTGTTTAGCTAGGTTATGCTTCTTTATCAGTCAACAGAAATTCCTTCACATACTTAATTGTGATAAGACTAAGTTTTTATGCCTTCTGGATGAGTTAGAACTTAGTTCAAGGTGACTTGAACTAATGTTATATTTTGTCAGTTTCTTGAATCTTCAAGACGGTTATATTATGCTCATTCATTAGTCTAATAGTGTAGAAAATGAACTGATTGATTTTTGAGCTGGGATTTAGTTCAATGATTCTGATGCCTGCCTAGCAAGTGCAAGGTCCCAAGTTCAATCTCTAGTACAAAAAAAAAAAAAAAAAAAAAAAAAAAAAAAAAAAAAAAAAAAAAAAAAAAAAAAAAAGAACTGATTGATTTTCCAAAGCTAAGCAAGACATTCGTTCCTAAAACATGCCTACTGCGCTCATGCCCAGGAGAAAAATAAGATTTGTGTGGTAAAGTTGATAGTCAATTTAACTAGCTTGAGAATCACCAACGAAATTCATAACCATATTTTCGGGTGTGTCTGGATGGGTTATGGGGTGTGCCCAAGAGGATAACATCTGGTCTTGGGCTACTTCTTTAGATCTGTTCCTTTCTGTCTTTGTTCTCAGCTGCCATAAGCTTTGCTCCACCACGCCCTTTTACAATCATGTCCTGTCTCAGCCGGATCACCACATTGAAAACTCTCACATACTGAGCCACAACAAAACATTTCTACATTACTTTACATATTAAAGTATTTTCCCAGCAAGGGGAATGTGGACTAATAAAAGTCTTTACTCTCTAGTGGTGCAAGATTGTGAAAATGCTTATGGAAGGCAAGAACATGTAGAACAGTATTGCTCCAATAAAATCTTACAATTACTCTGTGATTTTTAAAATGTTTGTTACAACATTAAGAACTCTCTTACTATCTATTGTAACTAAATGGAAAAGTACACTTTTACTTAATACAGCTGGAAGCCACA
>PVIR01046217.1:0-10355 GCA_004026965.1 Petromus typicus
GTCCGGATTGTCATTGTGATCAGGGGAAGATGTTGCCATCTGGTAGGAGCTACAGTCTGCGTTCAACTCTCCTGACTGTTCAGAATTCTCTATCCTCTTCTAAACAATTTGGAAACTTGATTTATAGCTTTCAGTTACAATTTTCTTCTATCGCAGTTTTAGCTGGATTACTTCACATTTCTTGAGACCAAGCCCCATTGGATCATGTGACTAGTTTAAGACCCTGGATCCTATGGCTGACCTGTGAGATCCAGGTGCATGGCCCATCTACAATGCTGAGTAGCAACCTCAGGTGAGGGGCCTGGTGGCCCTCCAGGGAAGGCACTTACTGGGTGTCACTCTGTGAAGGCAGTGGTCTTCCTGATTTCCTTTCCCACTGGACTGACGCTGAGTCTCCCACTTCCTTCTCTCTGTGTTTTGGATGCACGCATGGGACATCAGGACATAGATGTTTTCAGATTCCTCAGAAGGTCACTGTTCCCTTGTTTCCCCAGGATCTTTCTTCAACAGAAAGACATTACTATTAGTCATTTGTATAAAAATACTCTTCTGCTGTTGTTTGGAAACCTTAGGGTCCAGGCAGAGTCAAAGTGGGTCTTTTCCTCCCCTTTCTTTGAATTCTCCCCAACTTAGTATCATAAATCCGACCATTTCTCCACTGGGCAGTTGCCCACCTTCTGAGTAGCAGACACGATGCGAAGTCCACCCGGAAGATCCAGCCCAGGAATCTGCACGGTTGGTCACCACCTCAGATGGGCCGTGGGTGGCACTGAGAGAAAAGGGCTGAACCCAGACTGCTGCTCTTTCTTGAGGAAACCAAGCTTGGATTTCAGAGAATTAAGTTTAAACCTTCTGATTTCTTTTTAGCATATAGAGATACCCATTTTCATAATTTAATACTAACAGCATTCATTCGTGGCCCCAGAGGCCTGCTATTTGGCAACGCTTGCCGGTTACCTTGCCGACATTGCAGCTTCTTCAAGCCTGGAAGTGAAGCAGCATTCTCTGATCCATCAAGTGCTTCTTTTAAAGTCCCCTAATAAGTACGTCTTAGGAATGATGCTGCCTCTGCCACAGCAGGAAATCTAGTTTTTGGTAAATCTCTGCACAATGCCACGGTGGGTTGTACCTGCTGTTTCCTGACCATCCTGTTCCCCTTTTTATCCAGGAGCCTCGTCGCCATCCCAGTGCCTTGCACAGAGGTCAGAGTTGTTCAAACCTCCTCACCTGATTGCCCAGAGTGTCCAACCCTTTAGAAGAAGACTTGATAATTCAAGAAAACAAGGATGACTAAAAACGGGACCCCCACCCCATGTGAGATGCTCCCAGCAGGGACCTTTGTGCTGTCCTCTCCACTCCCAGCAATGCCTGGCACATCCCCATTCATGGGAAGAGTGAAAAGAAATGAACAGTCCCTTTGTGCACCAGCACCGAGGGCCTCCTAAATTTGAAAATAAACTGCCCATGTCGGAGTGATGCACTTAAGTTTTCAGACCAGCTGGGAGGAGAAAGAAGGGAAGGGAGAAAACACTATGATGTTATACATCTTAAAAACCTTTCTTTTGTAATCCTCACAGTAAGCCCAGTGATGAGGTTTTCTCAGTTCTGCTTTTCAAGTCTGAGTGTTTTGGAGTCTAGAGATGTGAATGAACTAGTCCAAGGTCACACTCTCATAGGACCAGAGCTAGGACTCACCCGTGTTGTCCCCCCTCTGCACGCTGCCCTTTAGCTGAAAGTCTCAAACAAGATTTTAAAAATGTCTTATTCTTTCTTCCACAAAATAACCTTAACCCAAAAGAAGAATAAATCCTACTTATGGTGAAATGGAGAGATGCCTTCCATCCCCGATACAGCTGTACACAGAGGGCTGCCCAGTGGAAGAGCACCATGTGGGCACTAAAAGGGGCCTGGCACTGGAACAGTGGGCTCCAGGGGCAGAGCTCAGGCTACATGCCGAGTGCCAGGCAGCATTGCCCTGCTTGGAAGCTGGCATTGAGTGCACTGGCTGCTGGATGGCCTCCCTGGTTATCAGAGCATTCCAGTTCCTTCCAGGGCCCGGGGACATAAAGCTCACACCTTCCCCACCGTCTGCTTGGAGATACAGTGTCTCATGTCCCAGGTCAGACTCCGCATGTCCATCAGACTCCCAGCTATGTGAAAGCTGGAGCAGCACTGGGCTACTGCAGGGATCCTGTGCTGATTCATCAGGGAGAAAAACCATATCAACCAGAGGGGGAAAGCTCTCTACAGCAGCAATCAGTGAGAGTGATGTTGCCCAAATGCTAGGGGAAAAGGGCTGTGACCTGAGAGTTTTATGCCACTCGACTGAGAAGTCAAAGGGTAGATGCCATCTAATACCTCAGGGGTGCGGGCCCATCAGCTACTTTTGGTGCCAAGAAGACAAAGGTGACCAACCGAGACATCCACAGCGCACCAACAAGTTGGCAACAGAAGTTTGTCCATTTCATTATGTGCACATTTTACATGGGAAGAGGAGCAACCTAGTACTGGGCTCTGGGGATGGATAGATAAAGTACATAAAAAGCTACTGTAGTCTGAGAATGGAGGTACAGAAGGGCTCATAGTCATTCCTTTCCATTTTGCTGTATACTTGAAGATTTTTATAATGTGAGAAAAACTTACTTCCTCTTTATGGGAGAATTGTGATTATGAAATGGAATGTCAACATTATACACCATGTTGGGTAGAACTATAATACAGCTTTACCCCAATTTGGGGAAGAAATGACAGAAAGTGTGGAGTTGTGCAGCAGGTCACTTTCCTCACTGGAAACAGTGGAAAGGCAGAGATCGTGGATGTAAAGGTGGTAAATCAGTGGATAGAAAACCCTTTGTACAAGAGAAAAGAGCCAAGATTAGAATGGAGGGATGCACACAGGCAATGGTGGGGGTTCCACGTTTGGGCACTGCTCGTCCTGCAGAAGCAGCAGATGCAATGAAAGAAAAAAGCCTTCAAGACAAGGGGTCTTATAGTTGATGGCTCTATGATTTAGGAGAAATGCAAACATACCCATAGAGTATCTTGGAAAGGCGCTGTTGATGATAGTTTTAGGGCAAGGAGTATGAGTAGGTGGGAATGAGAGTCCTGTTGTTTACTGTGTGCTTTCTTATACTACTTAATTAAAATAAGCAAACAAGTCTTTGAGAGACAATACTGGTCAAGGCAGATTTAGCCTCAGCTCACCCCTCTTCAACCCTAAATAAAAAACATTTAAAGGACTGTGAAACACAGTCCTAATTGTTAATCAGGAAAGGTTTCCAGAGGCCAGTGATCAATGCTGCATGAGTTGCCAGCACAGGGAGACTGGATGATGTAACATCCCCGGCCCTAAGTGGAAGATGTGAGGTTGAGGATTTGTTACTCCTTTGAGTCTTTGGCCTTAGCAGAGTTTAAGGAATTGAGCTACAGCTGAAATCACAAGTAATTCAATGTGGAATGTCCTCCTTCTGGTGAGTAATTTCCATTACCCTCCCTCCCTGAGTGGGCCTGTTTACCACAAGGCTCCTCGCTGCTCTGTATGACCTTCAGGATGGACCGTCTTGCAGAAAGAAAGTCAGCCCCGGCATGGGCACGCTCACCTCTCTGAAGGCCATGCAACGCTGGATGCCTCGGGAAAGCCACGGTCTGACCTTGATCATCTGCCTTTGTGTTTCCCTCCATTCTGCTGCAGGGTTTCGATCTGTTCCTCTGAAGAATGGGTACAGTGAGGACATTGAGCTGGCCTCCCTCCTGGTTTTCTGTGAGATGCGGCCGGTCCTGGTAAGTAGAGAAACACCAGCCAGTCAGTGAGGTGGTGATAGAATATGAATACTGTTGCCTCGTGACCTTAAACCCACCGAGACTGAGATGTCATAGAAGAATTCCTTTTGGCTAATTTTCTTGACACCCAACAACTTGTCCTGTGAGCATCCTCCTTGGAGAATGCTATAGGGTTCTGGGAGTGACAGTGCAGTCCAAAAGGGAGCTGGTCCTCCTGAGTTTCTCCTTGTCTCATGTTACCAAGAGCAGGGCCTGATGGCGCTCTTTTGGACAAGCTTACCATTCCAGAAGCTTCTGGTCCTGGGTTAGAGGGTCTGAGAGTGCTCACTGGGGGCCTGTCCTGCAGGGAACTTCCATCAGCAGGAGAATTTCTCTTGTAAGTTCTCTATACTGGGCCACCTTCCTTTTGGGTCTTTTTGCTTTGCCAGCACCTTGAAGATTCTTGGTTTCTCCTTCAGTTAACTCATCTGGTGGGCTCAGCAGGAAGCCGCTGGCCTCAATGAATGGTATTAAAGGATATGATCAGAGTGAAAGGTTAAGTAAGAACAGAGCACCAGGAGGGCTGGGGATTTAGCTCAGTGGCTCCAGTGTCTGCCTGGAAAGCACTAGGTCACAAGTTCAATCCCCAGTATGTACTACACACCACAGTGCTGGACGTGGTGG
This sequence comes from Petromus typicus, assembly GCA_004026965.1. NCBI lineage: Eukaryota > Metazoa > Chordata > Mammalia > Rodentia > Petromuridae > Petromus > Petromus typicus. Next base: position 4,444 of record PVIR01046217.1, read on the forward strand.
TTCATGCTTGTAATCCTAACACTGGGAAGGCACAGGTAGGATGACTGCTATGAGTTCAATGCTTGCCTGGGCTACATAGTGAGTTCAGGGCCAACCTGAACTATAAAAACAAGACCCTGTCTCAAAAAACTTAAAACAAAAACAAAAACCAAAAAAACCAGAGCACCAGGGTGTGGGTAGCTGGAGTCTGGGTTTGACAGTTGAAGTTCTGGGTATTTGTCATGATCCTAAAGCTTCAGAATCTTAGTGGTGGCCACTGATGCATAGCCAGGCAGCGAGTGTTTGCAGTGCCTGATGTCGAGCTAGTGCAATCTCCAGGTCTCTCCAAAGCTTGACTTCAGCTGAGTAGTTCTGTGGTCTGTCAGGTTATCTTTGATAAACCTAAGAGCCTGTGGTTTGGGTCCATGTTGTGGGTGACGTGGGCTTGGTTTTTCCCCTGGAAAACCCCTGGTTTCCCCTGGAAACCAACCAATCTTGTTTTCTCATCCTGGTGGCTTGTGAGTAGAGAATTCATTGCCACTGAAGTTCTGGTTTTTTTTTTTTTTTTTGGCTACAAGAACTCAGGAGGGATTTGCTTGTTTGGCACTTTCCGGAATGCAGCTGAGGATCTCTGCATGAGGATGTGGAGTGCAGAGACAGGATGTCTGTTCACCTGCCACAGGAGCTGGGATTCATCCCTCTGTTACCTGGGGAGAGACCAGCACTGCCCCTTTGTGTACATAAAGCCCATCTGCAGACATTTCACCAAAAACCCACATGATGGGAATAGTTTCCAAGGGCAAGAGGACAGCCTGTGTTGTGATGCTGTCCAGAAAAGCCATTGTAAATAATGGGAGATTCTTAAGTGAGGGCTGGGGATGTAGCTCAGTGGCACTGTCCCTGCTTGGCACACACAGATGGCTGGCAGGTGACACCAAGCAGGGAGCATCAGATGAGAACGAGAGTCCTAGGAGGTTTCCTGGAAAAGGGCCCTGGAGCCAGACACAAAACTAACATCTTGAATCAAGTAAAGTGGGCCACATTCATGCCCAAAGGTGAAGCAGAAGAAAAGTCTCACAGTCCAGGGCAACACCACCGTGAAACAGAAATCATGAAGGAAAGGGCAAGCTGGGAGCTATTAGCGGGAACCTTCACACAGGGAGATTTTCTCTGACTTGTTGCCTGAGGTTGGCTCAGGTGTGACGAATGTAAATCACAGTCACAGTCCTGGCCATTATTTAGTAGGAAGTTTAAATCCTGAGGATAGAGAAATAACCCAGACTTCCTGCCTCACTACATTTTCAGTAAAGAGAAACAAGTCTAACATCGGAGTTATGTCCATCAGCTCTGAAGACAGTGAGACATGCTACCAATGGGCTAGAACGATGACAGAACAGTGTCCAACTGCTCCCATGTCAAGGTCATAGAAATGCATTTGTGGATATGCAAAACTTAGATATGTCCTGTATCCCCCAAGCAGGAAGTCTCCAGGTGACCCTCGAATTAACAGTATATTATTCAGAAGAGAAAGCTCTAGAAAAGGAAGAGAGGGAAATCAGGGAATAATTTTGCAGTACAGTTACTTCTCATAGGATGATGTTATGTCATTAAGACTTGATGATGGTGAATCTCAAGTAAGGTTTCTGAAACAGAAATACACCGTAATGAAAAATTTCATAATCAGAAGCTAAAAAAAAAAATCAGGAAATGTCAGGTGTTCAAAGAGCAGGTAAAAGTACTATGCAGTAATCACTGATGACTGAATTATAGCTGCAGTTAACTATATAGATCACACCAGTACAAGTTGAGTTAAAGAAGAAAGGCATACACACAAATGGAGCAAAGCAAGAACCTGAATGATATAAATTAACATATATAAGGTAGATGAAATGAGATGTGTGTAGCATGGAAGAATATAAGGAGGTGACACAGCACATTTATATACATTGTGGAAACATTATTAACATGGACACTGTTATGTAAGAAAGCAATGCTGCCCACTGTTACAGTTTATACACATCTATAAAATTGAAGATTAAGAGGCCCAAATAAGCATACAAGACATTATGCATTGCTTATAGCTGACAAACAGCTGGATAGAAGGGTAAAGGGAAAGATGGAAAAAGGTGTCTCAAAATCAAGGTGGGCTTTGAGTAAGACAGTGAGGGAAGACAGAAGCAGGAGAGATGCACTGGGGAAGGGACTTTTAGCTCTGTTAGTCCCTTTATTTCTTTATTAAAGACTGGAAGTATTGTTCTGCCTGGCACAAATGTAAAAGAATGCTTGTGCTACCAAAGCATATGGGCACATTCAAACCTTCTGAACATCTAAACAGAAGAATAAATGAGTAATGATAAAAACAACATGAGCAAGTGGGTGGGGAGAGTAAGGAAGGAGTAAGAAAGGCAAGGAAGGAACAGAAAAGAAGAGAGGTGGGGTAGGGAAGAGCAGGCATGTTATTTTCACTTTATCATGGCTCTGATCATGAAATGCCTAATCACAGTGCTGGTTTCCTAGAATAATGACAGTGTGATAGCAGGGCCACTGTCTTGTTCCCAATCAGAGGTTTGCAGTTTCTTTTCTCAGCCTATGATCTCTTGCTTCCCCTGATGTCTGCCCCACCTTGGTCCTCTTCTCTTAAGTATATTTTGTAATGCTGACCTAGTGATCATAAATTCTCTTAGTATATGCCAGTCTTAGAAGATTTTCATTTCTCTTTCAGAAGGATAACTTTGATGGGTATAAAAATCTTGGTTGGCAGTTCTTTTCTTTTCTTTCTATTTGAGACAGGGTCTTGGTTTGTAGTTCAGGCTGGCCCTGAACTTACTACGTAGCCGAGACCAGTCTCAAACTCACAGCAATCCTCCTCCCTGTGCCTCTCAAGTGCTGTGATTACAGGTGTGAGCCACTGTGCCTGGCACTGTGGTATGTAGTACCAGGGATTGAACTCAGGACCTTGCAATTTCCAAGCAGACAGAAGAACCACTGAGCTAAATCCTGGCCCAGTAGTTATTTTCTTTCAGAATGAGAAGCACATCATCCCATATCCTCCTGGGCTTTAGCGTTTATGCTGAGAAATCTGCTATTAATCTGATTGCTTTACCTTTAAATGTAACTCAGCACTTCTCTCTTGCATATTTTAATATTATTTCTTTATTCCATATTTTTGACAATTTGACTACAACATGGTCAAGGAAGTTTTTCTGGCCAGATCTATTTGGAGTTCTAAAGGCCTCCTATACCTGAACCCATATCTTTCCCAAAGTTTCAGAATTTTTCTCTTATTATTTCATTGAATATGTTTTCCATGCCCTCAAACATTAGCTCTCCAGGTATGCCAACTGTATGTGCATTTGATTTTTTAGTGGCAACCCACTAATCTTGGAGGTTCTCTATTACTTCACTTTCTTTTTATATCTGTCTGAATGTAATAATGAAGGAAATAATTCATGCCTTTCAATAATAACTCTGAATGTAAATGGTATTTATATTATAATTAAAAAACAAGTTGGCTGAAGAGTTTTTAAAAATCCAATAATATCCTGCCTATCAGAGTCCACTAATGAAATCAGTATGGAGATTACTCAAAATTTAAAATAGAAATTCCATTTTACATAGTCATACCTCACTAGGATATATTCCCCAAAGAGTTAAGAACAAAATACTATAGTATCTACAGCAGTATGACTTACAGTAGCTAAGTTTGTGGAAACAATCTAGATGCCCTACAACAGATGAGTTGATAAAGAAAATGGGGGGGGGAAGGGGATTTAGCTCAGTGGTTCTGGCGCCTGTCTTGCAAGCGCAAGGACTCAGGTTTGATTCCTGGTTAACCATATACAATACTGTGAGTGGAGACTCATGCCCAGCAGCAATCAGTACTACATACCACAGTGCCGGGCGTGGTGGTTCATGCCTATAATCCCAGCACTCGGGAGGCAGAGGCAGGAGGATTGCTGTGATGTGAGTCTGAGGCTGAGCTCAGGGCCGGCCTGAACTACAAAGTGAGACCCTGTCTCAAAAAAAAAAAAAAAAAGAAAATGGGGTATGTGTACACAATGGAATACTATTAATTCATAAAGAAGAGTGAAATCATGTCATTTATAGGAAAAATGGATGGAATGTGAAAGCATAATGGTATGTGATATAATCTAGACACTGAAAGTTAAATATTGCAAAGTTTCTCTTATATGAGAAATATAAAATATAAATAAACAAGTCAAAGGAGAAAACAAGGCAGATATTTTTAGAGACAGGAGAACAAATGGATGTTGAGAGATGTGCTGCACAGTTGTTTTTGAAAGTCATTTCCTAATTAAATTGTGATTAGGGCTGCCTGAGGCCTACTTTTCTCACTGAAAAGCCAGCTATAGCATGAGGAAACAACTCTGTTTCGCCTCTGGTTAGAAGTTGAGGCCTCAATGGTTCCATGATACTGTGATCTCAAGGGCAAGATTATTTCAGATGAAGACATCCTGGTTCTTTGAGAATACAGTAATAATAACAAAAAAGAGATAAACATTTTGGAGAGGGGACAAATTCTTTATCAGTTTAAGTCATCACACCTATTATAAGAATGTTTTGCCATCTTACCATCCTCCTCAACATAAAACCCTCATGGACCTATGATCCTCGTCAGCGTAAGAGACTCATCAACCTAGGATTACTACCACTCTGAGTTATCCAGTGCTCCCTCCAATTATTATACGAACCCAATAAATAATGGTTAGCTCAGAGTCCACTTTGACTTTGTCTTTCCCACTCTTATGCAGTGACTTCCCAGCCCTCAATGTAGTCTGAAATTAACACAAGTCTCTATTGTCTTTCTTCCCTTAGCCCTTGCCATCCCCTTTTCTAGGATGTCAGAAGACTGACTGCCCTCTGGTATTTGGCACCTACACTTGGGAGAACAAAGGCCTGAGAGTCAAGATACCACTTGACTCGAATGGTACCACTCGAGGACGCGTGGTGTGTTGAGTGGTGGAAGGACTCTACTGGATAAACTTCGAAGGTGTGCAAAGGGAAAATGGAAAATATAAAAAAAGGAAAATTGTCAAATATCCTCATCAAATATTAAAGCATAATGTCTAAAGCAGAAAGGGGGAGTATAGCTACCTCCACAATGCACTTGGCACCGAGAAAGTTTCTGTTGCTGGGATTATGGAGGAAAGAATCAATTTATAGAGCAGCAAAATTACATCCAATCTTGTATAAACTGCTTAAACAAGCTGGAGCTCAAGTTAGTACTAGATCCTTAATTAAAATGGTCTGTGAGACTGTTAGGGTCCACTCTTGGTTTCTGCAGGTGGGAACATTCAATTTAGAAGATTGAGTTAGGCTTGGTGACAGTTTAAAAGGAAGACATGGCAGGGGTGAAGCAATATGACTAGAAATATTCTCCTTAGGGACTAGTAAAATGTATTTTGCGACCCTTAAACACCATAACTTCTAGAGTGCCAATGCTAGAACAAATGAGGGAGAGCAATGATAGGGGAAAAAAAGAAAAATTAGACAGAAAAGGGTGCCAAAAATTACAACATGAAGTAGGATATACGAAAAGATAAAAACTCCAAGTGCTTAACCTTAATTGGGGGAGAACTAATGACAAATACTGCTAATGAAGGAATTCTAGGACTGGTAACTTCAGGCTGTATAAATTAGAAATGCCTTGTGCCTTACAGTTCTAGCTATCAGGCAGCAGTTCACAAAGCATCTAGGCAGGGAGAAATTCTTCGATCTTGCTGTTTTCCAGTGTTCTACAGACCTGACACAAATAATCAAAATTAGCCAATAGTATGCCATCAAGCTTTTGACTAAGTTATTAAAGGAATTAAAGCAGAGTGTAATGAATACTGGAGCCCAAGGGCCATTTACTTTGGGAATTTTAGATTCTATTGTGGAGAGTTCTTGTTTAATACCTAATGATGTGAGAC
>PVIR01046218.1:0-10350 GCA_004026965.1 Petromus typicus
TCTCTCCTTCTAAGAGTTAGTCTACTTTCACACTCCATGTATCAGTCAGTAATGGAATATTTTTCATTGTATGTGGTGTACTGCACATAATATACCCTTTGGGCTCACTTTACTTGTCATAAATAGCAGAATTTTCTTCAAGATGCACTAGCATTTAATCATGTGTACACCCTATTTTTATCTATACGTGTTAGTTGTTAGTCAGGTTCCTCGGTAGCCTGACCATTGTGAAGCACATACAAATATATCTTTGAGATAATGATTTTATTTTGGATCTATACAGAAAATGGAAGTAATGGATCCATTTCAGATTTTTAGAAAGTCTCTACAGTTTTTCCCATAATGTTACATTTCATTTACATTCCCACCAACAATATATAAATGTTTTCACCTGCTTTAGTGATCTTTTAAAATTCTGCTCTGAAAACTATAGCGTATCACAAATGAATAATTAATTCAGTCTCATTGTAATAGTTCATATGTGTTACAATGGACCAACTACTGTTAATGTTCAAATATTTCAGAATAGTATACTGTGGTATTGTGTATAAAGAGTTCATAGCCTGGAATTATTTCTCTATCATATCATCAAAAGTTAAAATTACATCAAACCATAACTTAAGCCTTGATCATTCTTGTTTGTTTAGCTTCTTTCAGCAACTCTGAAAGGGTTATGTATAACCATTGTTTCTTTTAACATTTATCCTGTTGTCCTTATTGCTCGTACTTAGCATTCTACAATGAATATTTTTCATAATGTGCTATCTGTATGTGATGAAATCCCTGAATCACAGCTTTAATAACATTTCAGTCCTTGTTTTCTTTAACTTTGACTGAAAATACAGTCCAATGTCATAGTGGTAATACTGATACTTAGAACCTTTAGTTAATTGAAGCTGTAGATCATTCGTTTGTAAATGTCTTCATTCTATAAACCTGAATGTTTATCTTTATGTATATGCATATGCTTATGTGTGTATGTGTATATATGTATTTGTATTAATTTGCTGTTGATATACATTTGATAGAAATTTAAACTTCAAGTAAAAAATATACACTAGTCATCTTTACCACAATTTTTTAAATAATCATGTTGAGAAGGACAGGAAGGACAGTCTTAAAATTAAATAGATTTAGTGTTAGAAGTAACTGACATTTTCACATTTTTTCCCTCATTCATCTCAGACAAGTGAAATCATGGGACACAAGAACAAAAATCAATGTTTAGAAACTACCACTTTGGATACTGTCATTCAGAGGTATAAAATTTTTATTGCTTCAGATAACATGGAAGGCGATTTTATAAATTTAGAAAATATTCAAACATCATGAAAAAGTGACTTCCGTCACGACCTCCTAAATGTCATGGGCTCAACACTTCGAATACAGCCCTACTGCACAATTACCACTTGCAATGCTTATTGGTTTGGTCAACTGAAGTGTGAAAATATTCAGAGCATCAAAACACACAGTTCTGATTCTGTAATAAAAAATGAAAAGTGAAAATCATGCTTGATTCTATCTCAATGTAATTAAATTTGGCTATGCATCTGGCTCACCCAAGGAATTATGAGTTTTTGAAAAATCAGGACCATGTCTCACTCTTCTCTTCAAGAACAAGAAGGACACTTTGATTCACAGTGACACTGGCAAATGTTGTGAAGGTCAAAATATCATTTAGGATTGAGTTCACATGACTTATAATCGATGGTATGCTGACTAACCCCCAAATCCTACTCTGGGATATCTGTGAATATGAACTGACAGCATAAAGGAATTTACATTTGTGATTAAAGGAAGGTCACTGAGATGGAGAGACACTCTTGGGTTTTCTGGGTGAGTCCAATTTTACACAATGATCCTTATGAAAGAAAGGAGCAGAAGTCTGGGTGGGGGGGGGAAGAGGAGCCTTGCTGGAGGCAGAGACTGGAGTGAGGTAATTTACAGAAGGATGAATGAATGAGTAGCCAAGAGAAGAATGCAGGGGCCCAGTAGAAGCAGAAATAGGCAAGAAAATGAATCTCTAAAAAATCCTTGAGGAGGAATCACTACTCCACACCATTACTTTGAGTAAGTAAAAATAACTAGACTTCTAACTTCAAAACGTGAATTGTCATAAATACTCACTCTGTGGTGGTTTGTTATTTTAGCGACAGGAAAACAGCACAAATAATAAATAAGATGCAAGTCTTTTTAAATACAAAGACTGGGTTGCAAATGCTGACGCCATTAGAATCTGTGGCACTCCTTTTTTATATACCAAGCATTACAGTACATTGAGAACCAGCTTCTAGTTTACATATTATTTACAAGTATCAGTTTCCACTTTGTTTTTTCTTTTTTCCTTCTTCCCATGACCTGGTACTTTGCATTCAATTAAGTATTTAAGTGAAGGGCAGGGGATTTAGCTCAGTGGCTCTGGCACTGGTTTTGCAAGCACAAGGATGGGGTTCGATCCCCAGGAAACATATACCATACTGGGCGTGGAGACTCATGCCCAGCAGTAATCAGTACCACATACAACAGTGCCGGGCGTGGTGGCTCACGCCTGTAATCCCAGCACTCGGGAGGCAGAGACAGGAGAATTGCTGGGATTTGAGTTTGAGGCTGAGCTCAGGGCCAGCCTGAACTACAAAGGGAGACCCTGTCTAAAAAAAAAAAAAAAAAAAAAACGTATTTAAGTGAAGATGTTTAAATATAGGATTCTGGGATACTTACAACAGGACTGCAAAACACTGAAGTTTTGTATTCCTTCCAAATTCATGAGCTGGAAACATAATCCCCAAATGACAAAATCAGACGGGAATTTTGGCAAGAGATGAGTTCACCAATACAGAACACTTACTAGGATTAAACTCCTTAGAAAAGGGAAAGAAATCTCTCACCCTCCATTCTTGTGGAAAGGAAGCCCTTTGTGAGTCAAAAATGATCCCCTACCAATTTCATCAAGGAGTTTAAAAAGTAGTAGTGTTAACTCTTCTTTAAAAGTTCTGTAGAATTCAGCACTAAAGCCATCAGGACCAGGGCTTTTCTTTGTTGGTAGGTTTTTTTTTTTTTTAATTACATTTTCAATTTCAAAGATTGATGTTGGGGTGTTTATAATTTTTATATCTTCTCCCTTTAATTTTGGAAGTTCGTATGTGTCTAGAAATCTATCCATTTCTTTTACATTTTCCATTCTATTGAAATATACATTTTCTGTGGAGATCAGTTTGGAGATTCCTCAAAAAAATAGGATTAGAAGTCCCATTTGACTCTGCTATTCCTCTGCTAGGAATATAAACAAAAGAATTGAAAGATTCATATTACAGTGATGTATGTGCACCCATGTTTATAGCAGCTCAGTTTGTGATAGCTAAATCTTTGAAACAATCAAAATGTCCATCATTTGAAGACTGGATAAAGAAGATGTGATTCTTTTATAGAATGGAGTATTGCTCTGCCATAAAAATGATGAGACTGAATGATTCTTACTCAAATAGGTGTGCCTTCAGGACATACTCATAAGTGAAATAGGTCACATGTGTAAATATCATATTTTTTTCTCTTGTATGAGAAAATTAAGATGTGAGTTCTAGAATATATAGGAGATATTTTAAAATAGAAATTATTTAAAAGGAAATGGGTTATAGACATCAGTAATGAGGGGAAAATAATGTGATGGTTAAAAAAAAGCGAAAACAAAGCCTATGTATATAGGGGGTGAGGTGTGTTGGGTGGGTAGTGGAATGGGAAAAAATGAGAATTAAGTTGTGTCATATACTGGTACAAATTCTCAATGCTGAATGTGACAATGACGTGCATATATAATATACAAATAAAGATTTTTAAAAAATGATCCTCTACCAAATTTCAAACTTACTAGCCCCTTGGTCTTAGGTTTTCCAATTCTGTAACTGAGAAGTGAATTTTTACTGTCAGTAAGACACCTGGTTTCTGGCATTGCATTATAGTAACAGTAAGGGGCCAAGTGAAAGATGGTAGAGTATCTATACCTACATTATAAAGGTTTAAGTAGTATGAATCTTCTCTGTTTAAACAGATACCGTCCTCTCGCACCTGTGTAAATTAGTGCTTGCTTGCTCCATATCCTCTTTCCTTCCCTGGCTCTCATGCTCAGACTGAAAATAGTATGTTTTTTCTTTTTTTTTTTAAACAGGTCTGTGACAATTTTCCCGGAATAAAGCTTATCTCTGTAGGAAAGCATCTTTTTAATTATTATTTTAATTGTAGAAATTTATGAAGTGCAATGTGATAGCTCAAAACATTTACATGGTACGTAATAATCTAGGTAGTTAATATTTACATTTCCTAAAACTTCTGAATATGTTTGATTAGCACATAATAGCCACACTATGGGGTACAATGTTATATTTCAATACAGCCATCAATATGCCAATGAAACTAGTATGATAATTTCTATCTCCCACATTAATCAATGCTTACTAGAGTAAGATGTATTCCTTTGCTTCCTTTGCTTTTGGAATCATACATTAAAAACTTTGCATATACTGATGGTTTGAAGGATTTCTCTATGTTTCTTTTCCTAGTAGTTTTGTATCTTACATCTAGAGCTTTAATCCATTTTGAGTTTATTTTTGTATAAGGGTCAAGTTTCCGATTTCTGCACATGAATATACAATTTCCCAAACACTATTTGTTATAAAGGTAGTCCTTTTGCCAATATATGATTATAGTTCTTTTTTCCTTTTTCAAAAATTATTTGGCAACAAATATACGGGGATATTTCTGGGTACTTTAGTTCCATTAGTCTGTACACCTGCTTTATTTTTATGCCAATATTGTGGTGTTCTGATAATTATAAGATGGCAGGATTAGAACTCCTCCAAGACGACCATTTAGGGACTGTTGTTATTGTCTCAGTCTGAAAAGATGAGGGTAAGATTAGGGTATTAGCAATGATTTACCAAATTTTATTTGGGATATGTTTAAAAAGTAGGATTTTCTTTTGCAATAGATGTGTTATAAACTAAAGTGAACAATCAATGTTATGCCAACTGTTAGTTTTACCACTTACTATAATCCTTGTAAGAGACACAAAAGAGAAACTAATGCTGGAGGGAGATATGAATTGTATTTGACTATCTTAACTTCCAGTACTTATTTAATATCAAAATGAAGATGTATAAGAAGTCCAAAATCAGAAAATAGGTCACTCAAGGAAGGAACATAGAAAGAACATAGAAAGAACATAGAATGAACATATTATAATCAACATAGAATCTCGTGATTCCTCAGTTTATATGTTAAAAGTCAAATGACTATTACCCATGTTTTTTTTCCTCATATTTATGAACATTTGTGGAGTGAGTGAGTGTTGACAGATTACAGAAAAATCTTAAGAGAAAACCCTAAAATATACCAACACCTGAAGGTTAGGGAGGAGAAAAATTCATCAATAAAGACACTGAGAAGTTAAGATAAGAGGGGAAATAGAAATGTGTCTTGTCTTGGAAGCAAAATAATTTCAAACATTAGTTGTTGTGTTTAAGGTTCTGAGAAACCCTAAAACAAGGCCTAAAAATGAAAGTTGGAGGCCATTGTTGTCCACAATGACAACAGCTTGTGACAGAAAATGGACAGTGTTGTTGGAAGACAGGCAGAACTATTAGGCAGGGATTATAAGTGGTATACTTTATATATTTGAAACTAAATGTTCTTTTTTTGTCTCATGTTCCTATGTTTAAGAACAAAAATGAATATTTCCTCTCCCTTCAAGTTTTTTACACAGTGCCTTGTACATACTACACATTTATGCTAATATTGAATGATTCTAGTGCTAGAGTGTTTTTCTTGTTTTATCCATTTGCATTTCTGTAGAAGTGGTGGAGTACCTATGGCATGAGTAATACTTGTTTTCCACTTAAGGCAAATGGTGGTAATGTATGGGTTGTGTTTTCTAAACTAAAACTTCAGAATGCAAGTTTAGTTAGCATATTGGCACTTTGAAATAAATAAGTGGGTTTGGGGTTGCATTTGGGGCGTTCATCTCAAAATGGTTCATCATCACTATTCTGTATCATTTATTTATTTAGAGATAGGGTCTTGCTTTGTAGTTCAGGCTGGCCCTGAGCTCAGCCTCAAACTCACAGCAATCCTCCTGCCTCTGCCTCCTGAGTAATGGGATTATGGGCACGAACCACCATGCCTGGCACTGTGGTATGTGGTACTGATTGCTGCTGGGTGTAAGTCACCACTTCCGGCATTACTGTATGTGGTTGCCAGGGATCAAACCTGGGCCATTATCCTTGCAAGGTAAGTGCCAGAACCACAGAGCTAAATACCTGGCTCACTATTCTGTAGCTTTATTGATGTATTTTCCCAGAACCAGGTTTTGTTTTGGTGTATCAAATCACTAGTAAGTGTATGTAAGCAAAATAAATGTTGTCTTTTTGAATGGTTTCAGTCCATTGGAACTTTAACCTAAGGAGAGGGTGATAAAATTCTTTATGTGAATCAAAAGTCTCTGGAGATGGATTATCTATCTACTCACCACACAAAGGATCTATGACAGACATGAGCCATTAGTAGAAGTTAATATTCTACTTTCTTTTGCCCCTTGACCCTATTCTTGAAGTATCACATAAAAGCTACTGTTTTTAAATATTTCCCATGTTTTTTTTCTCATAGGACAAAATATCCTATCAGCATCAGTAGGCCACCAAGGAAAATGGATTGAAAAAATATCATGAGGATAACAGAGATAAAATAGAACAGGAAAATACTACCTTTCATTAGATCAGGTGATATAGGTGTAAGAGATAAATGGCTGTCTATTCCAGAGATGCCAGCCCTGGTAAATTTAAACAAAAACATTTGTCACTAAACCTTAAGTTTCTAAATCTGAGAGAAAGATAGAAAGCTCAGTTGAAGACTTGGGCCATAAGTTCTCTCTTCGGCTAGGACAAAGTAGGATACTTTGATGGATAGACTCAAAAGCTAAAACCAAAGCACAGAGATAGGGAGGTAATTCCTCAAACAAAACTGGAAGGTGAATTTACTGGACAAAAATAGGAATGGATGGTCAGAAACCTAAAAAAATCAGTAGAGAAATGAAGATGCACATATGCACACACACACCATTACTGTCAATGACATAAAGTTCTTTTCTATCATTCAGAAGTGAATATTCCTTGGATAGGATGTGAAGACAGAGGCTGTCCAGGAGCTCAGTAACTACACAGACTCTGCTCTGAATCATGGGATAAAATATATAAACTGGAATCTGTTATTTCTATGGCAGTTTGATTTAGGGAATCCATGACTTAATTGTGGAGTTTGTGTCCTAAGGCGTTTATACAATTTATATGTTACAATGACACTTGAGGAAGCTTGAGAGGGCAGCATTTTATACTGAGAAAACATATTCACTAAAGGAATAGATGGAATGCAGCATAGGTGGTGTATAAACTTCAAGAAGACAGTAAGCAGGGGAAAATGTAATGACAGTGACCTCATTTATCACCTTGTCAAAAAGAAAAGGCTTGACTCAAGTTTATAGACCCTTAAAAGCTCCAATACATTGATGATCGCTACTTTTTAGGCCTAGAAGAAGAATGAAGGCACATGAACCTTAACAATAAAAATGAGATTAAAGCTAAGAATTCTCAATGTCTGCAGAAAGCTTTCTGACCTTACCTTTATCCAGTCAGAAGAGGTAAAGCTAACACAATCAAATGCTCACTACTGAGTACTCTTGAGACGGTCCCTTATACATAGTTCCTGGTTACCTAACAAACACACACTAAAGACAGTTCACTCTCTAATGGAGCCAAATACTATTTTTCCTTTCTCCCAACATTATGATTATTTATGATAAACAACAGGGAGGATACTGTTTCATACAAAGAATCTGTTTGATGTAAGAGAAAATATAACAATCTGACATTTTATAGCCATCAACTTAATTTCAAATACTTTATTTTCAAAATAAAAATATTGTACATTAAGAAAGATTAAATATATATGGTGTATATTCACGGTATATTTGAAATAGTGGCATTTTTCTATGATGGAGCATTACAGCTAAATGACCAGAAATCAGAAAGTGGAAGGATTCTTGGCTGGAAACAATAGCTCTGCATCACCTATGAGGCCCAGAGTCATATAATCCTCAGTGTTTTTCAAGCAACAAACAAACGCTCCCCACAAGTGATAGTGTTAACAACACACCTGCAATCAATCATTTAGGACATGAAGTCACTGTGGGAATCAGTATTAAAACTTAAGACTCCTCCTCCAGTGATGAGAGAATGGCTCTCTTGTTCCAAATCATAAGCACAAATATTACCTTCCTGAACGTATTTTTGAAAACTGGATTTTCATATACATACATCCAGCGTGAGTCTCCTCTCCTCTCAATTGGCTGCCCTACTCTTCAGCCAACCATAGACACACTGAACGGTGCTTCACTGATGTGTTAAGTGGATCTTAATCCATTCGAGTTGACACGACATGATTACCAGTTACAGCATGACGTGTTCTAATTTTTTAAAAAAATATTTATAAAACTAGGAAGAGGCATGGTGGGTTTCACCTACTGGACACACAGGATGTACATGTTGATGTTAAAGTACAAACTGGCATTTAACAGAGACAAATACAAACGTTTCATTGGATAGAAGAGGGAATAGTCAGTCACAAAGCAAAGAAAAAGGAAATTGTGAGTGCCCTCTCTCATGTTAGATAGTTAAGGTTAGTACACTAGATTACCAGATTTGATCAATACAACAATTTCATTCTCACTGATGAAGAAAAGGTCCATAGTAATGTAGTAAAAGTAAAATTCAATGACTCAAATGCAGATTTTGCTTTTAAGTCCTGCTGTTTGGGTTGTACCTTGGATCTTTAGTTTGACAAATACACATTTGTTAAATAGTAAGTACTTAGTAAGTACAGGTTTGCACTTTTTAGATGGGCATGCTATTCACTGCATTCAGAAACCATTAATATGTATGGTAAGCTCCATTTGCTTAGAATTCTAAAAAGTAAAAAAAAAAAAAAAAAACTTACCCGTAATTGCATGGTTAGTACCATGTAATTAATCCTTTTGTGAAACACAGGTTAATTATGAATTTAAAGTTGCTAAGCAAATTGAGTTTGAAATAGATTCACTTTTTAATTGTCATTTGCTCAGTTTTGTGGGGCAGATTTTGCACTCATTCGCCACTGGCCACAAGTGGAAATCAATCTATTTCTTTTAGAGCTTTCCCATTGTAAATGACACGTAAACATATGTTCTGGTTGGATTCTCAATTAATTTTGAGAAAAGCTGTGGAATACCTTATGTGCTTCTTCTACAAATGTAAAATGCAATCAATCATTTTTGCTTGTTGTCCTGGGAAAATTGGTGAAGTTGTATGTAGGTTAAACAATGAGGAAAATTTTAGGCATCTGGATTACAAATGAATAAGCAAGATTACCATTCATTGCTCTCACACTGCAGGCTTTGCAAATATGCAAAGTGGGATCAAGGAAGGACTTGTAAACATTTGTCATTCATATGCTTGAGCATTGCATAAAATCAATTATCCACATCAAAAGTAAGATCGGGAGTCTGGTTATACTCCATTAGGTCCATTAACTGTGATGCCAGCATCTCAATATATTTCACCTATGAGGGCCCAAGAAGATAATTAAATACTTTTCAAAAATGAAAAAGAAAAAAAAATAGTAGACTGTGTGGTTTCCAGTCTTGTGATCATTAATGAGTCTCATCATTTTTTTTTTTTTTGCTATTGAATCACCTTTAATTAGTCTTGATGTTACAAGAAATATACTCCTGAATCAATGATCTTTACATTATGTAAAAGCTTTTTTTCTGCCCAGAAGGATTCAGCTAGAAAGAACATATGAGATTAGGTAACTTGACACCTACATTTTACACAGGAGTCTAGTCACAGCAGATGTAAAATAACTGAGTTCTAATGTAAGGTTTTTATTTATCATACTGCTTGGATCATAATTGTGTTAATGTCTTTGTTAATTACATTATCTCTTTTTACTAAATTAAGCTACTTTTATCTATTTTTGTATTGTGTGTGTGTGTGTGTGTGTGTGTGTGTGTGTGTGTGTGTGTGTGTGTGTGTGTGTGTTGATGGGGATCAAACCCCAGACTTCATACATAGTAGGCAAGCAAATGAATTACCAGTGAGCAACATTTCTAGCTCTATCAATTTATTCTCAATATACACTACTGTGTTTTTTCTTCTTGCCAAGAAACATTAGCACTTCAGCTTTAGAAATCAGACACTACAGCCGTGATTGCTGTCACTACATTATATGGGCAAATTAGGTATAGTAGGGACAGTTCATTATCAATATTCTAAT
>PVIR01046219.1:0-10341 GCA_004026965.1 Petromus typicus
GGTCTCGCTTTGTGGTTCAGGCTGGCCCTGAGCTCAGCCTCCAACTCACATCACAATCCTCCTGCCTCTGCCTCCCGAGTGCTGGGATTACAGGCGTGAGCCACCACGCCCGGCACTGTGGTATGTGCTACTGGTTGCTGCTGGGTGTGGGTCTCCACACCCAGTATTGTTATGTGGTTACCGGGGAATCGAACCCGGGTCCTTGCGCTTATGAGACAGGCGCCGGAACCACTGAGCTAACTCCCCGGCCCAACTGATACATTTTTTAAAGTGGCCATAATACACAGTGGAAGAATACATACTTTATCACTTTCAATGCTATTACATGAATTTATTATGAAACAGTCCAAATTTGGAGAGCATTGTATACTATATTTATCCTTGCTACCAGCAAAGGACACAATAATATTTCAAGACATAATACAGCAGGTAAGCATGGTGGGGTGAACCTATCACCTTAGCACCCTGGGCAGCGGCTGCAGGAGAAACACAAATCCCAAATCTACTGGGAAAACTAGTGGCTTTGTTTCAAAATTAAAAAAAAAAAAAAAAGATTGGATGCAGTTCTGTGTAACACCCTCAGTATGCACACACACACACACACACACACACACATACACACACACACACAAGTTGGTTGCTCTGGTTTTCTCACAACCATAGGACCCAAATGCCTTCAATGTACCATCTCCTAGGAACATGGAAAGACTCCAGCATTCCCCCAGCAGAGACATGTGTCTCTATAGAAAAAATTGCAAAGGTTGAAAAGAGATGCTGCCAACTCAATTGCCATGTATCATTCACTGTAAAACACACCCCAATTTCAAAGGTGTTAAAATGTGCATCTTAAATTTGACAAAGTATGGTAATATGATCTTTCAAAATGAAGGCAATATGCAATAAAAGTTGTGAAAGCCTTCAGTCAAATATTAAAACATGTCATAAATCACACAAAAATCACTTGAACGAGAAGCCTTAGGTCATGCTCTGCAACTCTTAGAGGACCAGAACCAGGACCGTGGCCAGGTCTGCCGAAGGCCTGCAGAATGCACTGAATATACACACACACATCGTCCTAGAAAGTGAGCTCCAAGAAGAATCAGAATCACGGTACCATGGCCATTGCCTCCACAATGAGAAGTGAAGTCCTGGAAGAACGAAGCGGCAAGAGTTCTGTGTTTAAAAAGAAACGAGTAAGCGAGGCTTACTCGCCACAGGGCCTACTGCAGTGTATTTAAAGCTGGTCACTCCGAGCCAGTCACCAGGGAGTGGAATCGGCCAGCACCGTGGTCACAGTCTCTAGGCTGTAACATTTCTGTTGCACTACTGTGTAGGGATTTGGTCACGAATGCGTGGCATGGCATTTCACTGTGTGCCTGTCAGAGGATGGGGAAGCGCATCTTGTGAGTGCTGGATTTTCCCGTGTGTCCTGCATAATGCTGTACATGGGTTAAGCAAACTCTAGAGAACTGTGAGAGGATAAATAGGGGAATAACTGTCCACAAGAAAAGTGCTATTATCACTTGGCTCTGGGGTTGCCAGATAATCCTTGAATCCATGGTGTCTGAAGAGCAGTGTTTTGCAGAATGTAAACCTACAGAAGGATGAGCAGTGGGGTTCTTGGGCCCACAGAGAGCATCTGTCCCAGTCCCTATTTCTGTCCGGCTGTGAGTACAGAGTTCCCTACTCTTTACCAGTTCAGATCAACATCAACAGTAAATTCAGAAATCTTGCCTTTTACTCTTCTATCTCAGAATAGCCTTTCCTTAACAAGGAAACAGATTCTAACATATAGATGCAAGTGTTCCAGGTGGGAACATTTACTTTTTCAAAACCTGCTAACATTCCTGCAGATAATTTATAGCACTTGTCATCAGAAGTGAACAGAGCTCTAGTGACCCCTTTGCACAAGCCCACTGTCCATGTTGAGAAAGTTTAAGACGATTCTAGAACTGATATAAAACTCTGCGTTTTCCCCGGACCTGCCCTCCTCATCAAGATGAGCACCTTAGCACAGGGAGAAATAATCCAGAGGCAGCGAAGATTCACACAACTGCTACCGGTGTGTCCCTTCTGGCAGCACTGCAGACGTGGCTGCATTGTCCCTGTCCTGCTTCCCAGTGAGTCATGGTGCCATCTGGGCTCCTATCCCAAGAATACACAAGGGAAAACAGGATGACATCACGCATGTGGACCTGTCCCGTGTCTCATGATGGGGAAAAGACCGGCATCTGCCAGTGCCGTGCACTAAACCATCAACGTATCCCGGATTCTTGAAGTCCTGTCCCTCTGCTGGCCGCAGCAGTGTCTACAGGGGACGTGACAAAGCACGTGGACCAAATAATAACAGGATAGTTCAGTATATCATATGTATTACATATAGCTTCCATCTATACTTATAGACAGAAATAAAACAACTCCTCTTATTTCAGCACCCTTTTATGAAGCAAGAGAAGACAACCGTTATTTAAATAGCTTAAATAACCGAAAGTCGATTGCCAAACAAGAAAGTGACATGTCTTTCCTATGTCTGCATCCCCACCACCTCTGTTAGGCATCCAGAATTGCTTGCTGATGAATTAAAGTATGAACAGCTTCCATGAAAACAGCTGCCACCTGAGCTTAATAGTTCCCAGGGCTGAACTCGCTGTCACAGCTCCCACCCAGGAGAAAAATAGCCCTTGCTTTCTGTGGTTTTGGCTCTGTCATACTGCTGCTCTGGCCACCAGTAATTGTCCCAGGAATTCATGTTGAGGCCAAAGGACCATGTATGAGGAAGTCAAGCTGCAGGCCCAATGCTTGCTCTCTCTCAGGACGTACAAGCAGCACAGACAGGAGCGTCCAGAGCTCGGAAGGACGGAACAACAGCAGTGTACTTGGAAAGAGCCCTATCGCTCTAGCCTAGTTCTCCCTAACCAAGTTCTGAGAAATGGGGCTGAGAGATAAGACCGGATACTGCTTGATGATAAGAATGTAGCTCCCCTCCTTTCTTGATTAGTCACACCCCTTAGGTGCAAATGTAAATTTCTCAGCATCTCGATCCCCTCACACAAAGGGTCTTCTTGTAGTCTTCATTTCACAGCACAGAACCACCACAGAAATGTAGCGTAAGATTCTGAAGCTGTGCAATGGAGTCTTAAAGCAGCCTGAATCTGATCCTCTCTTCAGAAATGAAGTACGTCTAACCAAAGCACTGCCTCACTTACAGGCTCCTAAGTATTATCTTCAGGAAATGAACTTTAGACGTGTGATAATAAAGCCACGGGCTCAAAATTAGATGAGGCCCTTTTCTATAAAGCAGTCACTCAAAAATTGTAACATGAGTCAACTTTGGGTTCCAACATTTTTAAGACTTTATGACTTCACTCAGGAATCCTAAAAACATCCATGGTCATCATCCATTAAAAATGCAAGCTTCAGAGTGTTCCACAGACCAGGAGATAAACATCCCTTGGACCAATCTATTGTCACTAGAGCCTTGCCAGTAAATATGTAAACAATTTTGAAGCTGGCAAACACACACATGCTTCTGAACATCATAAAATCCGTCTGAATTGCTGCCCTATCAAGGAAAGGAACTCTGAGGAACTTGTCAAGTAAATAAATGATCTCTGCCTGTTCTTGTCACTTTTTCTTTTCTTCAAGAAATGTAATAAATGGAGCTGATAGCTTGGGGAAGAATTTTAGGTCAGCTGTTCCAACTGTAGCACACTTTCACTTAAATATCAATTGCTACAACATTCCAGACTGCGGAGCAAAATCTGTTTCCTGCACTTCTGGGGACACAGCAGTATCGATAAAGTTCACCCAATATCCCAAACACATGCCTGATACTTAGTTTTCTTTACCTTTTCCCATTCTACCAATCAGCCCCATTGTGCTCTGCAGTATCACTCTTTCAGTTTGTGGTAGGAAAATGAATTCTTTTTTTTTTTAATCATTTGATGCTTGCAACATAAGCTACACAGAAATACAACTTTTAATCCATCTCAAATTCTAATTAAGAATAACTAACAAAAACTTAGTAATGAGTAAACATATGTAATAAAGGAAAGATGAAATACACTTTAAGAGTTCTAGGAGTATAAAATTGCAGCTCTCCGTAGACATAAAAATCAGAGTTTTAAAGTAGAAATCATAAAGATAGAAGTAAAACTGTCAATTCTTACTCCCCAAATAAAATAAAATACTCTTCACATCAAGAAGTCTTGCTATCACGCATTAATCAGTGCCTACTTCTGTAACTAACAGAAAAGCTCTGGGCAAAATTACAAACAGATCCCCAGAAGTAAATTCAAAGCAAATTCTCTGAAAATGTCCATGCACAGCCAGCTTTCACCTTCCAGAGCTGAGGAATAAATCTCGAATACTGAAACTGCTAGTTAGAGTGCGTACTCAGAGGCAGGGATTAAATAAGAAAAAGGCAAAGATGGATACAAAGGGCAGCGACCTATTAGCATCACCGAGAGGAAGCAATGAAAGCTGCCAGGAGGGAGGAAAGTGAGAGGCCAGAGGACAGTGGTTGGGCATGTTCTTCCTGGCCCTGCTCTCTGTGACTTGATTTATCTTCAGATTTGGCTCTTTGTTGTCCCTGTCTGTATGTTGTTTGTGAAATGAGTGATAACATGAAGTTGCTGAAATAACATCACATGAGAGAGAAACTGAAGGTAGCTTGTATGTGGTGCTTACATCGTAGGTATTATGCTTATGTAGTAGGTCTTATGCTATGTGCTTTATGTATGTTATTTTTAAAGATTCAATCATAAACTGAAGAGACAAGCTTCTTTTATTGCCAGTATACAAATAAGGAAAAATGAGGCGCAGACAGGTCAGCAATTTTGCCAAGATCACGCAGCTAAAACTGAATATGAATTGCATCCTCTTAGACCCCATATATCTCATATAGAAGAATCTGAAAAATGTATCAAAAAGGCCTTAGCACCTGCTCATAAAGGAAGAGAATAAGTACTTACCTATGAAGTATAAACAATGAAATTAATATAGAGAAAAAAAGTTTGATAACTAGGCAGGTGTACTGTAGTTAACTAGAAAATATAAGCAACTTTTGAACTATTTTATACCAAACTTTTCTATATTGGTCAAAAAATAAAATTCTCTAAAATAAAACCTCTAAGGCCTCAAGAATTCCAAAAGCCTTCTCCTTGTTTTAGAGTTTTAGTTTTATTTATGCTATCATGGCATAGCTCTAGGACAAAGACAGATACACAGTCCAATATATTTACATTTGTACACGATCCAGTTTTACAAATCATCTACTCAGTGGTAGGTATCAGGGAAGAGGAGGGCAAAACAAGGCCCACTAAGCAAAGCAGTTGTCCAGGCCAGATGAGGTAGGACTCACTACACCGGACCGGAATCTTCATGAGATGTTGGTTTGGGAAGTGGGAGGGGGGCTACGAGCCGTGCACTCTTCAACAATTAACTGAGATCCTT
This sequence comes from Petromus typicus, assembly GCA_004026965.1. Lineage (NCBI taxonomy): Eukaryota > Metazoa > Chordata > Mammalia > Rodentia > Petromuridae > Petromus > Petromus typicus. The sequence goes on from PVIR01046219.1 coordinate 5,455, forward strand.
GCTCCTCCACAGAAGGGATTTCTAGTGATCGGCAACCGGGCTGCACACTAGAGTCACTGCAGGACTCTTTCAAGCAACACCAGCACCTGGCGTCCGCCCCACATCAGCCTGAGGTGCTGCGGTTCCATTTCCAAGCTACTCAGCTGACGCAGCCAGAACAGCCACCATCACAAAACCTCTTCTCCGGCGAAGGGGCCAAGTCGTCATTTCCTGACCTCCATGTTTCCGTCTTGGCCCTGGACCGACTCGACTCATTTATAGTAGGTTATGGTGAAAGAGATAACACTCAACACAAAATCTCTCATATGAGAAATGAAAGTCTTGTGGAAAGAAAGGCTTAAGGAGGAAGAAAATGTCCCTACTTCTAGTTATTTAAAAGAGGAAGAATGTTGTGCCATTTCTTTAAGATAGAGGGGATCTGATCTCATTTGCTTAAGTAATCCTTTAAATATGAGTTAGTGTTTTGAAATACATACTTCCTAATAGCACTTTTGCCTTTATCAAGTTTACAACAGCTGTTAAGAAACAGGAGTCAAATTTTTAATTGTCAAACTGCAGATGTTCTGATATTGCTAGACTTTCAGGCCACAAAGCAGGCTCAACAGCCAACAAATTCAATTCCCAGGTGATTCAATTCTTTTTATCCCATTTTATCAATAGTTCAGATCTGCAGTGCAGGGATCAACTTGAATGAACTACGTGCATTTCAGGAATCTGGGTCAGAACATTGTTATTACTGAAAGATATTAAAATACAGACATCAAACTTCACCTGATGTTCTTCTAATAAAATTTCACGTATAATTAGCTCATCACATTAAAATGTGAGGCTAAGCAAGACTTACCACATAACTTCTAACTCTGCTGTTAATTTTCTGTGCAGTCTAGACAGATTACTTAACCTCTGTGAGCCTCGATGTCTTCATTTTTAAAATGAGACTTAATATCTGCTTTAAGTCCTTTAAGATTGTGTTATGCTTGCTTGTGTACTTGAAAAAGTCAAATACAAAGCAATGATACATTTGCAGTAGTCACCATATCTCAAGTTAAGTGACGATAAGAAGAGTTTCTCATCAATTATTGCATTATCAGAACTTAGCACAATACCAAGCACATTTTAAATACTAAGTGAATAATTAATATTCATTAAATAGAAGAATGAATGAAAAATAGTTACTGGCAATGACAGAAAATACACCCCACTGCTGTTAACATAAAGCAAAATACATTCTTGGAATTCTTTCTCCATCACCAAAGTTATATTGTCTTTAAGAAATCAGCAAATTATATTTTGAAACCTACTTTTGCTATTTTTTTTCCTTTGGGCTGGTATGAAACTGCTGAAGAGAGACCTTCAGAGACTGCTGGATGTTTTGTCAGTCAAGTAAGAGGTGGGGAGAACAGATAAAACTTTCATTCATCTCCCTCCCTAGACTGCGAGCTTACATTCTCTTCTTCTCTATTTTAGAAAATGAGCACTTGGGAAGCTAGGTAGACCAGAGTTATAGATCTAAACATGAGCATGAAGACTGAGACACAGAAGTGGGGTACTCTTCAGCTGAGCTGTGCTGGAAAGGGCAGCGGTCAGCGCTGTGGGTGCAGAGGACGGTCCTTCCCTAAAGAACCCAAAGCCAATCATCTGAGTGGGTTGCAGGTTTCTGGAGGGTGCGGTCAGTTACCGGTCTCATGACCGTATTGTACAGACTTGGACAGAAAAGCCCTGGTGTGTTTCTCCGACGGATACCAGGGGAGAGCGCATCTGGCCTGGCCTGCCGTCCCTGTGGCCAGAATGCGCACGCTGGCTGATGTCCGTGATGCCCCAATTCCTCTTCCTGTCTCACGTCCTTTCACTGACAGAGGCCAGGTAAAAATCCCCAGGGCTCCTTGTAAAGTAAGCACGTTCTTCGGTTTTACCTGTAATTGTTGCTAATGGATACGACTGTGCTCTTTGGTGTGCGTGTGTGTGGATCAGGGGTGAAGGTTGGAAGGGTCCTGTCCTTCCAAGGAAATCTGGAATCCCTCAGCAAAGACAAAAAGAGAGAGCAGTGAATTTGGCAAAGTCAAGTCAGGTGAACTCACGAGGCACACCCCCTGTACTCTTCAATACTTTGTTAAACTATTAGTAGCTCTAACATACATATCATTAAAACTGGATACAGTGATGTACATCTTCCTAAAACTTTACATCTATGCAACTTTCTTATACAGGTTTTAGTAAGTCTCATTCTTTTAAAAAATGTTTCATTGTAATATATATTTGCAGTGTTTAGTGTTTACATTCCTGGTGTGGAACGGGAACACGTCTTTATTCCTTTCTCATCCCCCCCCCACTCTCTCCCCTGCCCTCTCCACCTCCTTCCCCTTTGAGAAGTATATCCCATTATCCATCTTTCACTTTGCCCTTCACTTATAATTTGGGATTATCATGTAAGACAAGTTATGTGATTATGGTCTTGGAGATGCATCCATTTCTCTACAAATAATTCAAGTTTACCTTTGTTTATGGAAGAACAGTATTCTATAGTATGTAAATATCCTATTTTCTTTATCCATTCACCTGTTGATGAACATATAGGTGGCTTCCAAGATTTAGCTAAGATGTAGCAAGTTGTGCTATAAACAGTATTGTGCATGTATCATTCTCACATGGTATCTGTAATTCTTCTGAAAAGACACCTGATGGCTCATGCCTGTAATCCTAGCACTCAAGAGGCAGAGGCAGGAGGACTGCTGTGAACTTAAGGCTACCCTGAGCTACACAGTATGTTCAGGGCCAGTCTCAACTACAAAGCAAGATCCTGTCTCAAAGAAAGAAAGAAACAAAGAAAGAAAGAAAGAAAGAAAGAAAGAAGATATATCTGAGAAAGGAATAACTGAGTGGATGGAATTTCTATCTTTAGTTTTTTTCAGACTCTTCCATATTGACTTCCATAGAGTTGTACTAGTTTATATTCTCACCAGCAATGCAGCAGGGTTCCTTTTTCCTTACAGCCTAACCTGTATGTTATTATTTAATTTTTTTTTTTGAGACAGGGTCTTGCTTTGTGGTTCAGGCTGGCCCTGAGCTCAGCCTCCAACTCACATCACAGCAATCCTCCTGCCTCTGCCTCCTGAGTGCTGGGATTACAGGCGTGAGCCACCACGCCCGGCACTGTGGTTTGTGGTACTGATTACTGCTGAGCGTGAGTCTCCACACCCACTATTGTATGTGGTTACCGGGGGATTGAACCCGGGTCCTTGAGCTTGCAAGACAGGTGCCGAACCACTGAGCTACATCCCCAGCTCCTATTATTTAATTTCTTAGTTAAGAGCCATTCTTTCTGGAATGAGATGAAATTTCAATGTTGTTTTCACTTATATTTTTCTAATAGCCAGTGATGTTGAGCATTTCATTGTTTATTAGCCACTTCTAGTTCTTCTATTATCTCACTTGCCCATTTCTTACTTGGTCTTTTACTTTATGGGGGGGTCTAATGTTTTTGAGTCCTTTATTTATTCTAGATCTTAGTTTCTGTTTGAGGAATAGCAAACAAATCTTTCCCCTATTCTGTACATCATTCTTGAAAAGAAATTGGGCCAACTGTACCCTGGCTTATGGATCTACTATACTTGTACATTGGTAATAGTACACTCGTACATTTGTAATAGAACAGAGCAAAAAAGTCTGGGAAACATCAGAATTTCAACTTTCAGCAAATAGGAATTCTCCATAAACACTAAGATTGCTGCCTCCTAGTTCAAATGACATGGATAAACAACGCTCTAGTTAAGAAAAGACTGGGCATGGTTTTTCTCTGAAGTTTTAATTAATCAGCACCTTTTTTTCCCCCCAGAAGACAAGTTTTCAGAGGCAGAGTTAGTCCTGCTTTACTTTTCCAGGTCTTCCCATTTCTAGATTATTGAAGTAGGGAGGCTGCATCTCAAAATTTCAAAAGGAGATTCTTTCAAAAGAAGATTCCTGACGCAGACTGCTATTGCCAATTTATATTTAGTAGATTCTGTTTTCATGCCAAAAGAGCCCTGCTTTTATTCAGAATAGCAATAAGACCTTGATTAAAAACTACATTTCCTCCTCTCCCTTATATTAGGGTTGAGCAAGTTATTGAAATGTGGCCAATAAGAAGCGAGGATTTTCTATTGCAGCACCCGGATGGACCTGTACGAGGGAAGGCATGCTTAGCACACGCTGGAGATCACAACTTCCTGTTCTTACATCTTTCCTGCCAGAAACAGGGACAGGACAGCTGCAAAGATCATCTGAGAAACCTGAGAGTGAAAAATCTCACCTGTCAGTGGGCAGAGAAGAAAGCACCGAGGTCCTGTGTCTCTGTGGACTTGCTGACTTACCACACTAGCTCTGGTCACTGTAGGTTTCTTTTATAGGAGATACAACAAAACTCTTTATTTAAAAAAAAAATTATTTTGGTAGACTGGTACAAACCCTGTGGAGATCAGTTTGGAGATTCCTCACAAAGCTAGGATTGAAGGTCCCATTTGACCCAGCCATTGCTCTGCTAGGTATATACACAAAAGAATTAAAATTCATATCACGGTAACATATGTGCACCCATGTTTATAGCAGCTCAGTTTGTGATTGCTAAATCTTGGAAACAACCCAAATGTTCATCAACTGAAGACTGGATAAAAAAGCTGTGGTTCTTCTACAGAATGGAGTATTACTCTGCCATAAAAAATGATAAGTTTGAATCATTTCTACTTAAATGGACATACCTTGAGGATATCCTCATAAGTGAAATAAACAGGTCACAGATAGGTACATATCATATCTTTTCTCTGATATGAGAAAATAAAGACATAAATGAGTTCTAGAATTGTATGTTATATATTGTGAAATAGAAAATACTCAAAGTGAAATAGGGTGAAGGGG
>PVIR01046220.1:0-10375 GCA_004026965.1 Petromus typicus
TCCTTTCTTTTTGTATATTTTCTTCCTATTTAACATTACCAGTCATACATTTTGGAATTCATTTACACATTCAGTTTCTCATGCTAAAGAAAAGATATGGTAAATACCATAGATTTACACATCTTTGTCCTATTTATTTCATTTATGAATATATACTCAAGGTACATCCATTGGAGCATAAATGACTCAAATTTATTATTCCATTCTATTTTTTAAAAACCATATCTTTTTTATCCATTCTCCCATTGATGGAAATTTGGGCTATTTCCAAGATTTGTCTATTACAAACTGAGCTGCTATAAACATGGGTACACAAATGTCCCTGTTGGATGATTCTTTTAATTCTTTTGTATATATACTTAGCAGGGGAATAACAGTGTCAAATGCAACTGCTAAGCCTAGTATTCTGATGAATCTCCACACTGACCTCCATAGCATTTCCACTAATCTACATTTCTACCAACTTTGGTGTATGATGAGTTGTCCTAGATTTAAAGATATAGTTGCTTAATTTCTTCATAGAATCCTGGACATCTTTATTTTGAAGAGTATAGATTTCTGATTTGAAGAGGTGGGTTAAATATGGTATAAATACTGAGAGTACCTTGTCTATTGGGAAATTTGTGAAAGGCCACACATAGATGAAAGTGGCTGGGCCAAAGAAGAGTAACACAGTGAAGTGGGCACTGCAGGAAATAGCTTGGATGCCCTTGAAGAGGAATGCCACCAGACAGTGAGTGGAATGATGGAGTAGGAGCTCACCAGGAGGATGAAGCATATCAGGGCAATCATGCCACTGGTGGAGATCATGAACACCTCCAAAATGTACATGTCTACAAAGGCAAGTTTAATTAACATTCGGAGGTCACAAAGGAAGCTGTCTACTTCACTGGGTCCACAGAAGGGGAGATTCGCCATAAATGCTAACTGACTCAAAGCATGAGCATGAGAGATGCTCACAACCTGGGAAAGTATCACAAGCCCAATGCACACCCTCCTGCTCGTGATGGCCAAGTAATGTAGAGGCTTACATATTACACATACCTATCAAAGGACATAGAGATGAGGAGAACAATTTCAGGACTTCCCAAGAGAGGCAGGAAGAATATCTGGGTTCTGCAGCCTCCAAAAGAGATGACTTTATGTTCACTGAGGAAGTCTGGAATCATTTTGGGGCTGGCAAATGAGGCCTGGGACATGACAATGAAGGAGGAATTACCCAGCAGGAAGTACACTGGAGAATGCAGGCATGGTTTTGACACGATGGTGAGGATTATAAAGGGGTTGCCCAGCACAGTGGCTGCATAGATTACAGAAAAAAAGGAAGTAAAAGATCTGAAGTTCTGAAGAGCCAGGCAAACCCACAACTATAAATTCTGCCATGATGGACTGATTTCTCAAGGTCATTTGCACAGACTTCTAGAAGAATGCTGACATATCCTGATGGAAGAAGAGCTCTGAAAATATTCAGCAATAAAACCCAAAGTCACATGTTTTGCATAGAATGATTTACTAACAGGTAGTCCCTTCCTGTCTCCTTACCCAACTCATGGTAACTAAATATTTCTGGAAAGGCCTTTTTCAGATATTTAAAATGATACAATTAAAATTACTTAAGACTTAACAATCTGTCTTACTAGTGGAAAATTCTATAAAAAATGATATTCAAATATTTGGTATTGAATTTGTGAAATTTTTAAGTTTCATAGCTACCTTCCAACAAGTTTCAAAGACAAAGTGACAACTTTTTCATAACATTATGATGATAAAAGGTTGATTGATTATTAAGGGAAACACAATAGTGGAAATGCATGTGGGTTCCATTCTCTTGCAGTGGTCAGGAAATAAAAATTAGAAAAATGGAAATGGCCACAGAGAAGCAAAATTTGTTTCAATTTTCTAGTGAAGATTGTTCAGAAAAAATATATATATATAAATAAAACCTCTTGTTTTAGTTCTTAAATTCGGTTAGGTATATTATGTCAGGAAGGTGATGCATTTTTTTAAAAAGATTGATTGATATGTGCTTTTAAAGCCTGAAGAAATTACACTTTTCCAAGTATATTTAATAAGAAAACATTTTTTTTATTTGCTAGTGTTGCATGACTTTCAGTAAGCTTCTTGAAACAAAACTCTTCCTGTTTTCTGAGTTCACATGAAACAAACACGAGACATTTATGCTGGCAAAAAAATGGGAATGCTGACTAGAGGAAGAGTTATGCATCATAAAATGCTTCAAAAGTTATAACAAGATCTGTTAGTGACAGCTTTTGTGACAGAAATCTGAGGCTTTACAAAGGGCATTGACAAGCAAATTAAAATAATATGCATCTAAAATTTGTGGCATAATCTCTTTTGTCTTGGTTCTAAAAATTCTCATATCAAGCTTTTGCATTTATTTTATTCTTTGTCAAAACTATTCTGTAAACATATATTCTAAACAAAATATTACAAAGCTCATTTCCGCTTACATGTGCCACTACTTACTACTCGTGACTTTTCATTTAAGTTTGTTACACTTTCTTTCCACTGTTCTCCTGGCTACAGCTACCCAGCAAAGTTTAAATGTCTTTGGCACCACTTACTTGTTGAAATAGATGTCTCTGCATCATTTGCTTAAACTGAAGTTTCAGAAACAAAGAGTGGCGTGGACTCAGAAAATATAAATTCAAATCTCCCAAAAAGTGTGCAGTTGGATAATTTTTTTAGTGAATGACTCTGATTCTGAATATGTAAATTAGACAGATTAATTTATACGATTTTACATAACCTTTCACCACGCTGTGAAAGAAATGATTATTTGCCCCCCAAATGAACTTGGTTGAATTCTAAGCCTAATATCTGGGGTAATAAGGATCACAGTCTTTCGAGCCCTTATGTTTATAGGGTTCACACAGACACAAACTGATTCAGTGAATTACTTGACTGCCATGACAAAGACCTGGTGTGACTTGGGGAGTAAACAATTGTTCCAAGTTTCAGGGGGAGCTGTCAATATGTACAAGTTGCTCTGGCCAAGTTGAAGATGGGTTATAGGATGTACAACTGCTCTTAATTGCTTTATGTACAGGGCTTGCATACTGTGAGGTGAAGAGGATAAAAGGAATAATCTTTACTTGGATCATGACAAAGATACAATATATGGGATTTATTTTTTTAGTTGTGGCCTGTAAATGCTGGCTTAGTTGCTCCCTTGAAAAATAAGGGTAAGGCTCATTATTCCCTATTTGCAGAAAAACTCCTACAGTAGATGGTAGAGCTAATGTTTGATATTTCAAACTCTGTAATTTTCTTTTAGATCATTATTTGACTAGGGGAAATAAAAAGAGATGAAAAATAAAATAACCTGATTTATCAATTCTATCTGATACTAAGTACTCATCAAATCTGTTATTTATGAAAAATCAAAAAAAGCTAGTAAAATACAGGAGCCAATCATGTTTAAATATTTCTGAATGAAATGAAATTAATAAATACTTACATTTTCTCATTTTGATCTTATATGGAAATGTTAATAATATGATTGACTATAGTATGTGCCTGGGTCTAATATGCAGAATACTGAGTTTCAGGATTAGGAGTCTGAGTTTGCATAACAGTCTGAGACTATTATAGAATGCCAAGTACATTGCTACAGTGTTAGTCCCTTAAATTATAGCAAGAGAAATAAAATGAAGTGTTGCTTTATTAATATACAACAAGCTACTAAATTAGAGAATAGAAAACAAATGACCATGCATAATGATGGAAAAGATGTAAAAATACCTATTAACAATTTTCAGAATTCTTCCACTCTAATAACAAAATTTCATTGACATACTATTTAATGATCCTATCATTAAATATTTTTGGCTGATAGCAATACTTTAACTGCTTAAAAACTATTGTAGATGATATTATTATAATGAGATAAAGCCACAAAGAATGGGAAATGACTTCATCTCTGGAAGGAGCATTCAAATATATACAGTTCACACTTTATATTTACTGGTTTGACATTTATTGATTCAACCAAAGGTAGGTTGAAAATATTTGAAACACTTATTACGTCTGTACTGGACATGTATAAGACATCATTGTTTTTTAAACAATAAAGCATAACATGAATTTATATAGTTTATATTTACTTTGTATTAATTATTAAAAGTAATCTAGAGATAATTTAAATGAGAGATAATAGGAAAATACTACATCATTGTTTATGAGCATTAAAAGAAAAAATTGAGACCAGTTAAATTTTATAAATTTGTTTGAATAAAAAAGTTTCTAGAACTATGCAGAATTGTAGATGAAAGAGGTCAGGTTGTTCTAGCACTACAACCAAGAGTTCAGATCATACTTGTGGCCAGAGAATAGGAACTGACTCATGGAAACAATCTGACAGGCTGCAGTTGGCAGTTGTCTTATATGGTCATGTTTTGACAAGTTTCAGCTTCTGTTTGGTTGGAAGTTCTGCTGCTATGATTGGCTGAGACCTGGTTGGGCACAGAGTGTACTCTTAAATTAGTTTACAATTTACTTACACATCAAAACAGTTTGTTACTATCGACACACCACTTTGGAATGAATTTATTGTTCAGATATAGTTGACTGGTTTAAGCAAAATTTATTTCATTTCAATAAGGACTTGAGAGTCTGTGAATTTTTATATCCATGGGGATCTTGGAACCACTTCCTTACAGATGTCAAAGTTTGTGTATGAAGCTTTGTATACATAATGGTGTTCATATACAGTAACTATATATAATCACACACATATATAAACATATATAATTGCATATTTTTTTCTAAAGAGAATGAGGTAGTAGATAATAGGGTTGAAATGTCAGATATAAAATAAAAACTTCTTTAACATCTATACTGTAAATTTTGGTTCTTAGATTAGGAAATAATGCAAATTGGAAAACTACTATGTGCTGTAGGATAAAGAACTTACTGTAGGGATAAGACCTTGAACAGTTGTGGGGAGGACCCAGGCAAGTGGAGATATGAAATGGGACATTGCAGAATCAGGGGGAGCACAGCCAGTCAGCCTAAGAAACTGAATACATCTAGCAAAGGAGGGTAGATCTTGAGAGCGGATCTGGTAGGAAGAAGAGTCTTTGTGACACTTAAACTTCTACAGATCTGAGATTTCCAGTGATCCTGATCAGCAGTGAAGAAAAAGTTGGTTATAGAATGAAATGGTGGTAATTCATCCAAGATGAAATGTGTCGGCCTTACTGCATCTGTGTAACCCAATGACTCCGCCAATGGCTGTTTCTTTATCCTCTCTCTAATATTCTAAATAAATTTATTTTTGGATAACAGTAAACCAGGATTGCATAGGGATAGAAACTGTAATAACTTAATCAGTGGAGTTTAACAATAGAAAGAAGTAGCATACTCCATTCCACAGCATATAGGAGAGACTCATGCACCAGCTACATTGATCTGGGAGCTCAGCTGGTGCTGCATTCTCCGAGGTGGTTTCCTAAACTGGTTTCTCACTGGAGAGGAAGATCTTCACATGACTCTAATTACACATCAGTCATCTGGCCTGAGTATCCTTAAATAAAATATGCATCCCAACAGCGTAGAAGTCAAGTTGTAAATCTCTTAAGGACACAGTTCTGTAATGTACCCAGACTTTTAGCCACATCCTGGAGGGCGATGTAATCTACAAGGGTACTCTCCTTAGTCTCTCTTGTGCAGCCCAGTACCCAGCTGTCACTCATATACTAGGAGGTGCTCCCCTTCTACTAATGAGCATGATGTGCTGAGCCCCCTGGGCTTGCCAGTGATTCTTCTGCTGTGTAGATTTTCAAAGCTGGTAAGTGTCCCACCTTCACTATTGAGTCAGCTTTACCTTATCTTCCCAGTCTGTGAGAGCATCTCTGTTCCCATGCGCCCCACAGGCTGATGAATGTTCTGTACTCACATGTAGAGCTCTGCACTCAGAGCCACTGCAAAACCAACAAATCTGAGAACTGTATCCTAACTGGTTGAACAATTTTATTGTTGAAACTTTCATGTTGAAATTTAGTCCACTGAGGCACCTTCAACCATCGTTGTTGATTACAGTTAAAGAATCTACATGGATGGGCTGGGATTTAGCTCAGTGGTTCTGGCGCCTGTCTTGCAAGTGCTAGATCCTGGGTTCGATCTTTGGTAACCATACACACAGAAATACTGGGCATGGAGACTCACACCCACCAGCAATCAGTACCACATACCACAGTGCCAGTCATGGTGGCTCATGCCTGTAATCCCAGCAGTCGGGTGGCAGAAGCAGGAGGATTGCTATGAATTTGAGGCTGAGCTCAGAGACAGCCTGAGCTACAAAAGTGAGACCCTGTCTCGAAAAAAAAAAAGAATCTGTATAGGCACTATACAGATAGACACTATAATACTAGACACTATAGACACTATAATACTAGAACCCACAGCCTAATTATTTAGTCACGTGATACTCTACTAAACATCTCTAGGAGAAAGACTTTTTACTATAAAAGCCACCCTATAAATTTGTAGTGGCAACTGATTCATTACATGTGAAATTATCAACATAAGGCCAAGCATTAAAAAGCAAGATAATGAGTCCCCCAAAGAAACACAATAATTTTAGCAACAGATTTTAAAGAAAAAAGAAGTGGATGAATTTCTTAAAACAATGATTTTTAAATTTGGGAGAAACAATAAAATGTAAAACAACAGATAAAGAACTTAAAAAATAAAATAAAAAATGGAGATGAGAGTCTCAGTAAGAGCAAGCAGTAGAGAAAGCAAAACAAACAATGTCTGAGCTTAAAAATAAGTCTTTCGAAAATTCCACGTGGGAATATTTTAAAAGTATAAAGAAACTTTATGAGACCTATGAAGTTTCACTAAAGTGAACAGGTTTCCCATTAAGAAAAAGGCAAAATCCATAGGAAAACTAGTCAATAAAAAAATAGCTGAAGACTTTCTAGTGTTGAGAAATACAGGTACATTTAGGAGGCTCAGACAAACCTGAAAACAATGGGTCGTAAAAGTTTTCCTCTAACACATAGGGCAGTTAAACTCATTTTTTCTATTGATGTTTCTGATTATTTTCAGTTTGAAGTTTACTTTGTGTGAGTAAAGAGACTGCTGTTGCATTTCAAACTTTGAAGTCTGGTGTCTGAACGTCTTTTTGAGTTTTTGAATGCAACAGGCTGCTGGATACTGTTGCTGATTCAAACTACCAATCTATGTCTTTAATTGGAGAGTTAAGGCCTTTTATACTAAGAATTATTATGGAAAGGTACAGATTTGTTTCTGTTATTGTATTCTTCTTCTGTTACTGACTCCTTTTTTTTGTTTGTTTGTTTCCTTCTTAAATTCCTGTTTTGTATGATGCATTCATTTTGCCTGACTTTTTGGACTCTGGATTAATAACTGTTGCTTTTTCGGACTTGAAACATTTCACTCTAAACTCTCCTTGTCTTTAAAATTTCTATGGAAGAGATTGGATTCTCTGTTGTTTCCAGAACAGGGTTAGATAAACAATTGCACTTATTTAAATTAGTTAATTTTATATTTCCTGCTGCCTTTTAAAATGATAGTTTTTCCATTTTCTATTCCCAGTCTTTCAGGTCCAGGAGAAAACAATCATCGTAAATTCCCATATGATTCTTCAGTTCTTTTTCTGTGGCCTCAATGATGCTATTCTTTCTGTTTAATGAGTCCCATTGCAAGATTATTTCTTAGTCAGTTCCCAAGTTTCAGCAAGAACTATTTTATCTACAGTTGCTGAAGGACTAATGATTCTGCCAGGTCATTTAAGTTTACATTTTCCTGTTCAGTACTCTTTCAGAAGCCTACTTACAACTGAATAATCTAAAGATCTGATTCTGCTGTAGACCTGGTAAGTAAAGGTGCTTTATAACTGACTTCTAGTGAGATGCTTTACATGCTTTTCCACCATCACTGTTCTTGAACAACTAATTGTAATGTTTCTTAGCAGCCTTTGCATCATGGGCATTTTTGTGGATGATTCTAAATGATTGAATATGTATGTACACATGTATGTTAAACACTTTACATCATAAAGCAAGTGATTTCTAAATGTTAGCTCTTATTCTCTGGATTAAATAGAGGAATAGAAAGGTAGACATCTGGGTAGATATGATTTGAGTGTCTTTTAATACCAGAAAAAAGTATTATTTTCAATATATATGTTTTTTATTGAGTTTATTGGTACATTTTGGATACGCATTATGATCACACTGAACATTTGGAATTTGTACCTATACAGGGTATATCTTGATTTTCATTTTTTCCCATTCTCTTGCCCTCCCTACCATCCCCACACTCCATATACATAAGCTTTGTTTCCACTTTTTGTTTTTACCGTCAATTTTTTCTTTCCCTTCTTTTCTTTCCCCTACTCCCTTTCCCTTTTCTCTTTGAATACTTTCTTCCTATTTCACAATACCTATCATGCATTCTGGACCTCATTTATACCTTCAGTTTCTCACACTAGAGAAATTATATGGTATTTACACATCTGTGTCCTATTTATTTAATTTATGTGTATGGCCTCAAGGTATATCCATTTTTGTATAAATGTCTCTAACATCATTCTTTATGGCTGAGTCATTATATATGATTTAAGGGTTATTTTATTGCATATCTTTTATTCTGTAGATACCTTTCAAGCCAATGTATACATGAGAAGCATAAGAAAAGAGGTAAGGATAAGTTTTCAAAAGGGAAAAAATATGTGAAAATAGATTCTTGGGACTATAGTTTGTATTTCAATCAAATCACACTTTCTTCTAATTTTTCATTTTACTTAGGCTTCTACCTAGGAATGGTGACAATGAATATGGAGAACAAATCTACCATGTCTGAATTTGTTTTGTTGGGGCTCTCTAGATCCTGGGAGCTACAGATGTTTTTATTTCTGGTGTTTTCATTGTTTTATGTGGCAACAATGGTGGGTAATAGTCTCATAATCATCACAGTGATAGTTGATTCTCACTTACATTGTCCTATGTATTTCCTGCTTTCCAACCTCTCCATCATTGATATGTCTCTTGCATCTTTTGCTACCCCCAAGATGATCACAGACTACCTAACTGGTCACAAAGTCATCTCCTTCAATGGCTGCATCACCCAGCTGTTCTTCCTACACCTTTTCACTGGTACTGAGATTATTTTGCTAATGGTTATGTCCTTTGATAGATACACTGCCATCTGTAAGCCCCTTCGCTATGCTTCCATCATTAGTCCCCAGGTGTGTGCTGCCCTTGTGGTGGCTTCCTGGGTTGTGGGAATCATGCATTCAATGAGCCAGGTCATATTTGCTCTCACATTGCCATTCTGTGGTCCAAATGAGATAGACAGTTTTTTCTGTGACCTTCCTGTGGTGTTCCAACTGGCTTGTGTGGATACTTATGTCCTGGGACTCTTTATGATCTCTACAAGTGGCATAATTGCTTTGTCCTGTTTTATTCTTTTATTTAACTCATATGTAATTGTCCTCATTACTATCAAGCAATATTCTTCTGGAGGATCGTCTAAGGCCTTTTCTACATGTACAGCTCATTTCATTGTTGTCTTCCTGTTCTTTGGGCCATGCATCTTCATCTACATGTGGCCACAAAGCAGCTTTCTGATAGAAAAGGTTCTGTCTGTGTTTTATACTATCTTTACTCCTATTCTGAACCCAGTAATTTACACTCTGCGGAATCAAGAAGTAAAGACAGCCATGCGGAAACTGAAGAATAAGTTTTTAAATTCCAATAAGGCAAGACCTATTCATTATTTTCAATTTCCTAGACATTAAAAATTCCTAGAGTTTGTGACATTTGACCTTGATCACAAGCTTGCCAAGCTCTTATTTCTGGACTTCTTATCAAATTGTAATTATGAAGAATGTATTAGTATGCATTTAAAAATGTATACATATATTAAACAAAGATTAGGAATGTCATAAAAACAAGTTAATGGAAATAATTTTTTCCATAATTAAAAACTATAAAATATTGAGAATAATTATTCAGTCAGGGTATTCAAAATGAATAAACTCCTTGGAAAAGAGAAAAAGAGTGAGAAGACCAAGTGCAAGTTGAAGGCACAGCAGGATGTAGTGATAATTACAAGTGGTTAGTAAGGGGGATACTCAGAGTGTGGATCCTAAAGCTTGAGACGTCAGCAAGATTTGTATATTTCTAAGGAATTCCAAAGTGCTGTAGGGAACTAACTTCTTCCCAGAAATACAATGATTTTGTACATAAATTCCTAAGCCATTTCTACTTAATATGTAATGCAAGTTGTCATTTCTTTTATTCAAGAAAATCCTGAATACAGGATATTCTCTATGTACACAGAGATACATATACATTATACAGAGATACATAGAGAATGA